>BLKR01009234.1:0-148612 GCA_011170035.1 Teleogryllus occipitalis
AACTGAAAATAACACTTTAGGATAACTCAGCAGAAGTTGCAAATTATTAACAGTGAAACTCACCAGTTTGCGGAACTCCCATGTTCGACAAATCACCGTTATTACGCAAGCACAAGAAACACTCTAACAGCTTGTTTTCCGGAGGCAGCGTATTCAAGACGACATGCCACTACACAGCTCATAACATTCCGGACAATTAACGATACAGCTCATTCACGTCCTCGTGAGTTAACTACATTACGGCCAAAAAACGCAACATTTAACACTCGCAACACTGCAACCCGTTTGCAACACTTGAAACACCACTCCGCCGCTACCTAAAAACCACGTCGTGTACGTTTATCTCGACGACTGCTGCGGAACATATCTTCAAAAGAAACGGCGCAACGCGCTGTTGGCCACGAAGCAGATAGCCCAGGTAGTGATGGCAAAGTTTAACAAAACATCGAATCAGCGATGTTTCGATACATCGCTAAAGGGTTTTCGATGTCGATGAATTGATTGATTGATTGATTTTTTCATGTTTCCGGGCGCGTCAACGGCTCTGGTCATTAGACCCGTTAGTGTAGTGCATGTTTTTTCTCGGGAGATGGTGATCTTCCCCCGCTGGAGGGCGCGATCCGGCGCCGACCTTCCGTGGGTTAGATGGGTTTCCCCCTAAGCAGGACTCTCCCACCAGCGGGGCACCGCCCCAGCCAGGACAAGCTCTAAGCTCCCGACCGGTCTCCCGGGATATGTGGTAGTGTAGTGCATATTAGTGTAAGTGTGTGTGTAAGGGGAGAGGATAGGTGACATCAGTTGATGTACTGAGCTACCGCTCCCGGTCGATGTCGATGAAAACATCGACGAAAAAACATCTATGTTTAAAACATCCATGATTTAATATAGACTAATCAACATGTTAGTTTCATATCCATATTTAATTACAGTACGCATAAGGGATATATTTTATTGTTTGTTTACCAGCATTTTAATAGTATGTAAAAACTATTATCGAATGTAAATAATAAAATTAACAATAAAGAACATCGTGTTTTGCTATCTATTTTGTGTTTCACTGTCGATTCAGGCAATGACACGCCTGCACAAGCAACTCCCAAACTTCCTCAGATTGCACAGGCGAAATGTGCAGCGTGATAATGAGGACACAAAACAACGATATTGTTGTGGATTGCTGTTACTCTACAACGTGCTTAAACCCCTTTACTAAAAAAAAAATTTAAAAAATGAAAAAAACTATGTTTTTGCAACAAAATATCGATATGAAGAAAACATCGAAACCAAAATATCGATGTTAATGTGTCGATGTTTCTGGTGGAAAACAAGGATGTTTGTTTGCCATCCCTAAGCCCAGGCGAAGACGCGGCCCAGCGCGGAGTGGCGACGGACCGAATGCCTTGGTCGGCACGATTGCGACATCTCCAACAAAAATACACACAGTTGTGTGAAAGGTTATGAACGGCACACGTTGTTTCATAAAAACACGAAGTTGCGACGTGTTGTTCATTCATTATGTGCGAGAGGTTCCATCCGGTACCGCATTCCAAGGAATTCATCCCGCATCAAGTCCCCAAAATGACGGTGTACGTTCTCATTATCATCCTCTTTATTTCCACATCCACAAATATCCTATTTTCATTCGAAGCCCCAGATGATAAAAAGGCAATATCTCGTGAGATTCTTTCTAGCTATCTCCGTGGAATATTCCTATTTTCTTCATTAGATTTCAGTTCCAAATTTCCATCCACGCGTAAAGAAATTATTATCTGGTGTTACTTTATGAAATCATTATCACGATTTTGGTAATTGATGAGTTCAACAGAGAGGAGGTATTTGGAACAAGTTTTTGAGGCTCCTTTGTTGACAAACTATGCTTGTAGTATTGTGACACAGAATACTGATACAAAATTCTCTCTGTTCCGCACGAATACCTAAAAGAAATTTCAATACAGCGATTGGGGTTATATGTGGATCGTGACTTCACCCCGGATTCAAAAACTGGAAGCTGAATACGCTCCCTGCTAAAGATAAGTGAGACGCTTCCAGTGGAGACTTAACTTCGTTAACTCCCGTTTTGAATTCCTGCGACAAGATACTGACGGAATTCAACATAAGCATTCACTTCTAACACTGAAAACACAATGTACACATCCTTCCTTAATCACGGAACTACAAAATGGTAATGATTAACGGTACAATACTCCGTTTTACAGCTAATCGTATGAAATTGACGAATAGGATAACTAAGATTCATCAGTCGCGAAGTGAAAAATATCGGTTGGCGTGAACAAAAGATTTTCATTTTTCCTCACGCTTCTGTGGGCACGACTTAATAATACGCGAACTACTCATTGCGATAGAGAGAATTCAGGTCAACGAACAGCTGCATGAAAGATGATTTAGGTTAACCCTTCCTCTTAACAGTGGTGGCCCTCTGTGCCATCGCTACTGGCAACGCAACCGTCACCCCGTCCGAACGGCACGATCACCAGCGTCACCACAGTTGCCATCTGAACGCTACGATCGCCCCCACCATCATCGAAGGCTGCATACAATAGTAATATTTATTCTTAAATTCTATTTACATAGCTAACTTATGGCCTAGCTTACAAACTAGATACTTACAAACTAATCTAAATCTACTTTGTCTTACATCTTACTTAATCTAACAACAAACATTATTTACGGTAAGCAATACATACACATATAACACTTACAAAAACGTACACTTTTAACATTACACATGAACTCATATAAAAATTATTTACACTATATATAGACGACATCATTTCAACAGCGGTTGCAACTTTAACACTGTACACTATTTACATTATTTACACTGGTCAAAGTATACAAATACACTTATAAACACAATCCATGAAATCATTTAAACACTATTTACACTATACATGCTTGTAGGCACTTCATTTAAACCGTATTGTTTTTGTTTACGCTCGCCTGTACTCGACTGGGATGAGGTCATCTTGGGCAGTGTGGCGAAAATAGCAGGCAGCGCTCCCTGCTATAGCCTCGGGCTCAGTAGAAAAAGGGGCTATCCCACATTTTTCGTGAAAGTGGATTATTAGCATGATATAAAACTTCAAATAATATTATTTTAGTATAATGTGTTATTTAAATCCAATATGGACATCTATGCAAGTGTACTATGTCTAAAAGTTTAAAAATGGATTGAGTTGTATGAGGGACGTTCAGGTATTCTACCTGAATATCAATATCTCAGAACTAAGTGTGGGATAGCCCCTTTCAATTCTTGTTCGGGGTCAGACTACTAGTAAGCAATAGAAAGAGAAGAAAAGAAATATTTTTAATTTTTTTTAACAATGACATTTTTTAAAATTTTCTTTCCACAAAATAAACTATTGCACATTCGACACAAAATTCTGAATTAGAAACTCTTATTATTTTATGAATTACCTGCGCATGTTTTCTTGAGCCCTCGCTTCGCCAGTTGCGAAAAGAGTGGGAAATTTGGTTATTTTGACAAAAGGAATTTTACATTCAATTTGTAGTTCGTTTTTCGGTGCAAAATACTTTCTATTACACGGGAGCGAACATATCTGGTTATCAGATTTTGTCTACAATACTCGCTGCTATAATTTATTCTTAATTCAAATAAAATTTGTCAAAGGAGTGGGGGAAGGTATTCCGAAGCACAAGAAAACGTGCGCGTATAATAGTAAGTAGCCGACCTGGATGGCCGAGGTGGCTAAGAGCGAGTACCGACTCAGCGCTTCGGTCCGAAGGGTCGCGGGTTCGAGTCCCGCCTTGGGCATGGCTGTTTGTCCCTTGACTTTGTGTGTGTGTTGTCGCGGAGGGACTCGCGTTCTGCTGACCCCAGATCAGAGGAGCCCGCAAGAGTGTTCGTCTACTGTATTGTCGAATATGCGTCCCTTCGGACAACCGGCTGTCGGCTGGAAAAAAGCCCTAGGAAAAAAAATAATAGTAAGTAGCGACCTAAGTATTCCGAAAGGGCGGGGGATGAATGTCCATGACCTCCCCCGTGGTACGGCCTGGCCATCACCGTCTTCCTGGAACGGCCGGCCGTCGCCGCCTCCCTGCGAGCCCCCGGCCAGGATGCCTGGCATTCCGCGCAGCCGTTTAGTAACGCAATCACATCCCCGCGCGGGGCCGCCTCGCCGCGCCGCGCCGCCAGACACGCCCCGCGCACGCGCGCCGGCACGCCCCCTCCAGCGGGCGCTGCGGCTCAAGCTACCTCTTCGTCTGCCCGCTCCTCGCCTCTGGCACTGGACTTCCCATGCAAGGTCTTTATCGTAACTAGGGGGCGCATTTTAATGATATGTCATTTTTCTATTTTCACTTTAGGACAATGCCGTTTAGTACAGAAATTCATTTTATGTTATGACAAAAGGATTTGACCCATTTTCATAGGTCATTATTTTGCATTTTTGGTCGATTTCGACTAATAAGTCATTTTTTACATTTTTACATCATTTTTAATGCATTTTTTGCTGATTTAATCGATTTTAATGTCATTTTTAATGAAACGTGCTTCGAATAATATTTTGGAGACGCAACAAATGTTCTTCTCAGAATTACTCAGTAGCATATTCGATTTGTTCGCTCAGAAATTGTTTTAACGAAAGTTGTATGTAATTCTTGTGACGTATATCAGCGCCATTGCCGGTCCGGCCGATGTCGGGATAACTATAATAATAATAATAATAATAATAATAATAATAATAATAATAATAATAATAATAATAATAATAATAATATCATCTATTGTTATCAATTTACACAATAACATGCAATGAAGGAACTTTATAATAGGAATAATTAAGAAAAACAGTCGAGTTTCGAAATACATAATGTTGAAATTAAATTAGCACGTTCTTTGCGCGAAAATAAGATAAGGAGTATTGTGATGATACTTTATAATCTTCACGTGTGAGTACTTTTGTAATTGAAATATAAAACACTCAAAGGGCAGGATATAAATATAGGAGTGGCTTTTGATCTGCCAGTAGTTTCTCGACGATTTTTTTAAAAGACATGTTTGTATGTGGTCTTGACAGCTTTATCCTCCTTCTACCCCAAGGTAAGAATTTTCGTAATGTACATTACTACGAGGCAGATGAATGTTTGTATCTAGCAAAATGAATTCATTTTGTAAATGATAAATATATTATCTTTTGTTCAATAGGAAAACATCAATGTAAATGGAAAGTCAAATATAATTATTTTAAATTGCGAAGCCATCACAAAATATTACAGATTAAATTTTTAATTTCTACGTTATTTTCACTCATTTAAAACAATTTTATACATAAAACATAACGCTATCATAACACAACTACTTACAACCAAGAAATTGTCGTTCAAGAATTCTTGTCCACTAAATGTTTAAAGGGACTCTCTTATAGCGCTTAAAAAACGATTTACAGTAGACTGCGGTTATAGCGAACTCGGACATAGTGAACCCTCGGTTACAGTGAACTGAAGACACAGGTTCCGTTTCACATACATTACAAATAAGCATAAGAAGCATCGGTTATAATGAACCGGAACCTCGGTTTTAGGAAATACAACGACCTGGAAATTAATCCCCTCGTGGAAACGAATATATCGCTTCCGTGTCACAAATTCCAGCATTATTCAGTTTGAAAAAAATATCCGCTAAAGGGCATAATCGAAGAAGTCTCCCCTAGCGAACTCGGAATGGGGACTTTACACAAGACCTCATGACATTCAGTTTTTTCTGCGGAAATAAAGACCGTGCCCTGCATGAGCACAACTGGCGGCGGCGACACGCAGTTGCGTATTTCAGTTTCAAGCTTGAGTTACTTGATATTCTGCGCGACAAAGCGCGTTGTGTCCTACGCAGGTGACTGTCACAGCCCAACAGTTTGGCGATACCCGCATGCCGCGCGGAAAAGCCATCAGTTTCATTAGACGTTTGCACCATGCCACTACCAAAACGATATCGTATGTTATTGGCCGAGTAAAAGGACCTCCGAAGAATGGGACTTCCAACAGTGCAACAGCATTGAAGAGTGTTAAGCCTGCATTACGACACTTCGATACAGTGGACTATGCAGAAACAAGTATGGAGAGAGCACGAACTCTGGAGAAGGATCTAGAGAAATTACTATTAGAAAAACGTAGGAAGGAAACAATTGAAAAGAATTGATTCTTTCAACCGCAAATAAAGACATTGAAATTTTCAGTTCGTGCTGTTAATATATTTTGCTTTATCTCTATATTAATAAAATCAACTCTTGTGGAGGAATTATATTTAATTTTGACATCATCGGATATAGTGAACTAAAAATGTTAGTCCCTAGAAGTTCACTATAACCGGAGTCGACTGTATTTCGTATAAATACGCTTGTATGTAAACTCCGAAAGCGAACCAACTCTGCACGCTGGGATTTCTTCGCACAACCGCCGCGATCTCCACGCGACGCGGCGCTTTAAGGCTCCCACAGACAGGCGCGGTAGATCCGCAGCGGGTGCGGCGCGGAAAGTTCCGAGCTCGACGCAGCCGCGGAATTCGCGGGACCGTTCACACCAGAATGTCAATTAAGAGTCAGCCGTTGGTGACGGTTGGCAAAGTCGCTCGACCCAGAGGGGAGCAAAGACTCCCGAACACGGGAGGACTACTACAAAACTCGAGCTGCAGCGGAAGAAACGCGTCTGACTGCGTTACAAATTTCGCCACCGATTAAACGCTGCCAATCCGTTGCCGCGACGCTCGTCTGCCACGCAGATCTGAACGTGCTCATAAGGCAACACGTGACGCGAAACTTCCGCTGCGGCCAATCCGCGTAGGCTGCGAATCTTCCGCGTCGGTCTGCGGGAGCCTTTAAAGGGCGGTATCCGCAGCGCAGCGCAGCGCGCCCACCGCAGCCGATTCAATAACAAGGCAATAAATAGGCCTCCCCGCCCGTCCTGCGCCCCCGGGCGCCCGCGGGGGCGTGGCTGCGCGGCGCGGCGCGACGCGGCGGTCGAAAGGAACCATCTCGAGAGACTTACGCGTCCAACTTGGAGTTCTAATCCAATAATCTTCCCTTCCCCACTGCGCGAACAGAAGGGTAAGAATCGGCGCAGCAGCAGGGGGCTGGGGGCGAGAGGGAAGGCGGGGAGCGGAAGGGAAGGCGGGGAGCGGAAGGGTTGAAAGGTGTGGCGCGGCAGATAGGGCAATGAGACGGCCGAGGCGCTAGTGAGGGGGGCGGGGCTGTTGGGGGGGGGGGCGGACGGGCAACAGCAGGGTAGCGACGGCGCCGGAGAAGGCAGCGTGGCGGGGAGGTGAAGGAGGGGCAGAGGAGAAGGCGGTAGCGCCGGTGAGCGGCGGTGAACAGGTGAATGATAGCGCGGAGCGTCTGGACGCAGGGTGGGCCCGGTGGCTGTGCGACTGGAGGGTTGCCGGAGAAGCAGGTAGCGCGCGGGCGGCGACGACGGGGGCGGGGGCGAAGGAAGAAGATCGTGGTGGAGGGGGAGGACGCGGAGCGGCGTGGCGTGGCGTGGCGTGGCGCGGCGCCTGCGCGACCTTGGCCCCAGCTGCCGGCCATTCATCGAGCCGGCGACGCTGCCTGCGCGCCCTAGGCCGAGCGGCGGCGGGGGCGGGGACGCCAGTGGACGGCGTCGGTGGAGGCGAGGGCAACGGAGGGGGCGACGGTGATGGTGATAGAGGCGCTGGCGGCGAGGGCGGTGGCGTTGACGGCGGCGGAGGCACCTACAGAGGTAGTGGCTGGACGGGATGTGGCCGTAGCGATCAATGATCGAACCGAATGCAACCATTGTGCGGACATTTAAACGAAAGGAACCACAGGCCGCTAAGCGACATCCAGGGTGGGGGGATGGAGGGTATTACCCTCAGGGTACTGACAGCGTCGGTACAGTATTATTTTGGAGGTGCACGTGTCCAAAGAGGCAAATGACACCGTAATGGCGACAATAATGATATAGGAGTGATGAAAATATGATGGGATTGCGGTTTCGAATTTTCAGAGGAAATTTTCTAGGAGGGCATGGAGGTGCTGGGAGCGGCAGCGCTAGATACACGAAGTGCAATTCACTTCACAAACAATGGAAAATTGATCATCAGTTTTGGGGGCAATAACATGTTCTTCCACGTATCAATTGATTTGATTAAATGATGAAGATGGCTAAGCCATCGAAAGCTGCTATTATTGAAATTAATAGGATTGTTGTCAATGACAACGCCTTCAATCATTTCAAGACGTTCTGCACCCAATTCAGAAATATCTTTTAGAAGTAAGACATTTGTTCGTCGAGTTGCCTTATTAGAAAGGAGGGATGGAAAAAGGCAGCAGTGAAAAGAGCATCCAAGCTGCCCCTTGGCACGTTCTCCGTTCCCACCTGACACCTCCTCCCCGTTCCCCAGGTTACCCCGCCTCGACGCCCTGAGGCGCTAATCTGCGCAACTTGTCGACGGAGCTGCTTCTTCAACGCGGAAGGCTCAGGGGACCCTGAGCTCAGTCGGCGCGGTGACGAGAAAGTGCAAATGTTAACAGTGTGCATAGTATTAATATAATGTAACAAAAGAGTGAATGAATGCAATGCGAGATCAGTGTAAATAGTGCGAGAATTGGAGTATAAATGAGAATGAAATGAGAAAACGTTCGAACTAAAGCGCGACAATTATAAGTTAAACATTTTTTCTAGACCTAAGGAAACGGCTGAAGATATGCGGTGGGGCGCTGTGGTGCGAGGAGGCGCAGGGCGACACTGCGAGGGCCGGGGTGAGGAGGATCGGGGCGGGAGCGGGGTGGGGAGGAGGAGGGGCAGGAGCTGGCGGCATAGCAGGGCAGGGAACTTGAGGCAGGGCAGGGGCGGCGCGGGGCGGGGCGGCGAGGGCGCGACGGGGCAGGGCGGCTCGGGGCGGGGCGGGCCGGTTAAGTGTACGGTGGGGCGGTAGAGAAAAGCTCGGTAAATGGCGGGTCGGGGCTAGACGAGGTGGAGTGGGATAGGGTGGGGCGGGATTGATAGGGGAGTGGCGGAGCAGGGTCGAGCGGGGCGTAGGGAGACGAAGGTGCGGTGCGGGGGAGGGCGGTGAGGAATGGGATGGGGTGGGGTGGGGTGGGGCGGGGCCAGGCAGTGCGGTGTTTGGCGCGAAGGAGCAAGGCAGGACGGGACGAGGCAGTGCAGTGCGATGCGGGGCGGCAAGGGGGCGGGGCCAGGCGACGAGAGGCGGGTTTCGTCGGCCGGGGGTGCTTCCCGGAATCCGCCCTTCCCTGCTGCCCCGCTGCGCCTGCCTGCCTGCCGCCCGCCCGGCCGCCGTGCGTTTGTCACCCCCCCCCTACGGCAGCGACAGTAATTGGCGCTCTCGTTCGCGGGCCCTGCCGAGATGCCTACGATGCCGGCGCTGATATGGAAGATCGCGAGGCCACGTGATTGTCTCCTTCGCTTCCTTTGTCCTTTAGAGACATGTCAGACTCAGACTCAGAACCAACTCCGCACATTTTTACTTGACTTGATCTCTTAACAATATTAAGTGATGAGTTCCTTCACTCATCTATAACTCAATATTAATCTAAATGTCACGCCGTGAAATAGTGTGTCTGGGAAGATTACTAGTTTTGCTTAAAACATAAATGAATAATCATTTTACTTACAAATTAGTGGCCTGCAGCAGCGAAAATGCTTCTAACAAAACCACACAAAATGATTTTCCAAAAAGTACTCTCATTCTTCTCAAGAATAATACATGAAAAACTTTGTATAACACAGCAATAAATTAAATATTTGAACAAATACAGTGAATATGAATACTGCAATAACTTATACAGATGCCCAGTCCAACGGTTCTATTCATACACAGAAAAAAGTAATTGCTGTAACTAAACGTAACACGCGAACAGCAAATATTTAATGGTATGCGATGTCTTCCTTAGGGACTTCCTGTTGCATGACGTCAGCCGTGTCGTAGGTAGTGACTATTTGGGTATGAGAATTCAGTCCTTATGCGTAGTATGGTGTAGTGTGGGATAACGCAATTAAATATTTGCATATTTCAATTATAATCGAAACAGTTTGTTTTTTAACGTCTCCCCAAATCCTGCGTATCTAACAAAACTGTAGACATTTCTTACATGGCCAGAGTTCCATAGCTTTCTTTTAAATCATGTGCGCATTGAAAATTAGTAATATATGTAGTCTCATCAACAATCTTATAAAGTTATTTCAACAATTTCATTAAAAGGCCTTCTGCGCAATATGCACCTGTAATTTTTGACATTCAATCGTCTTAGAGAAAATCTATAGAATAGCTAATAGGCAGTGTATTATCAAATGCGTTTTGGAAGAAGAATTTTTATGTTCACAAGAAAATGAAATTGAATTCTATTCTGACTGAAATGTACTATATGAAAATAAATTTTGCGGTTGTGGATATAAGATTCACAACTTGTTCATTACGTTTTCTTAAGCAAAACACTTTCAAAGTTAGGTAACAGAAGTTGTAGCTCAGTTTTCAGATAAATCTACTAGTATTTGGGTTAGTACAAATTCTTATGTTATTTCAAAAACGATTTAAATTAATTACACGATTAATTAAAATATTTAAGTGTTAAAATTAATTAAAACACAGATTTTGATTTTGTAATTAGACATTTATCTAAAGAAAACTTTACTATTGCAAATTATCGTGATATAAAAAAACTTACAAATAATATTACACCGGGAATGTTCACTTTTTGTTTTAAATTAAGGTCAACGTTTTACAAATTTGAAAATAATCTGTCACTAAAATCGACTGAGATGACTCTGGTCATCAACTGATGTCTTTGCAGTGCCTCTTACCGGGTGGTCCTAGGGTTCGTGTCCTGACGGTGGCAGGATTTTCAACACTAGCTAGATGGCTAGGTCGAAATCAGTCGCTGTCTGGATCAGAATTACAGACACTGGTTGCAGTAATCGGCAGTTTTACGTGGTTTCTCCGATCATTACCAGGCGAATACCAGTACTATACCCTAACAAACGAGCCACCGACCGCGTGCGATCTTTCCTTCGTCTTCCTTATCCCTTACTCCCCCTTACTTTCACACATTTACACTGACATGTACTACACATATCAGGAGACCAGTCGGAAGTTTAACGTGTGTGTACGGTGCCCCCGCTGGAGGGAGGTATCTGTGTGGGGAAAACCCGCACGCTGTAGGGCTTATCAGCTAGGGAAGAACGCCCCACTTCCGTGACAAAGTGAGCAATACACTAACGGGACTAATGACCAAAGCAGTTGACGCGCCCGGAAACACGAAATAATCATCCAATCTGTTACTAAACACTGGGGGATAAAAATCTTGCCATTTCATTGATTGCAAATAGGGAATAACCTTAATTGTAGTAATCAAGAATTCGTTAATGATTTAAAATACGACACACGTGTTCACCACGAAATGAATAACGGATTATAAGCGAGCACTGATGAAAGGTAGCCACTTGAACAGCGTGAGGAAATCACACGACTCGAGAAAACTCAGCCGCATGCGATAAGCTGGAGCGACCGCGTAAGGCCAAAGTCCACGAGCCTCCCGGTCTCTCAGAGATCCTCTCGAGGCCTGCTCCGGATGCTGTTGATGCAGCGGCGACCGCACGGCGGCGCACCGGAAGCCACAGCGGTCTCCAGCCTGCGTCGCCGCCTGCAATCCCACAGCCTCGGCCACAAGCTGCGCCACGCCCCCTCATCACGTTTTTCCTCCCCCCAAGCAGCTTTCTCGTCTCGGGAGGAGCACAGAACGAATGAATGCGTGCGCAGTTGTTGAGAAATGCCTAGGACGTATCTACTTCACGCATTTTCCAAACAAATCTATATATAGATAAAAATTAAGCGCCGAAATGTATGTAAGCGCATAATATTCCAACGACTGCATCAAATTGAAATTTTGTGTGTGTGTGTTCTTTATTGTCAGAACAGGGTTTGCACAAAGGAAAAGTTTAAAAAAATCGAACACATAATTATTGAACATCTCATAATTGGAAAAGTGAGTGAGAGAATAAGACAGAAGACTGTGAGAGATCTTCAATATATGAAAAAATTATTAAAAGAGGAAAAGAGGGAGAGGGAAAGGAAGGAGGGAAAAAATGAGAAAGGTGAAAGAGAGACAGAAAAAGAGAGAGAAGGAGAAAGAGAGAAAGAGGGGAAAGAGAATGGGAAGAGAGAGAGAGAGAGAGAGAGAGAGAGAGAGAGAGAGAGAGAGAGACGGGAAGAAAGAAAAAAGAGAAAGAGGTAAGGCCAGTAAAAATAAGTGGAGAGAAAATAGAGGGGGAAAGAGAGGGAAATGTTAGAGTGAAAGTGAGAATAGTGAGGGGGAAGTGAGAAGAGGAAATAAAGAGAGAAGGAAAGAGAGAAGAAAAGAGAAAAGGAAAGAGGGAGAATGAAAGAGAGGGAAGGAAAGGAAGAGAGAGGGGGAAAAGAGAAAGGAAGAGAATGACGGAGAAGTCAGGAGGAAAAGGGGATTGGGAGAAAAAAATGAAAAAGAAGGGAAGGAGAGAGAGAGGGAAAGAAGTAAGAGGGGAAAAGAGAGGGGGAAATATAGAAGGAAAAGACAGAGCCAAAAGGAGAGTAATAAATTATGGAAAATGAGATAAAAAGAGAGGGGAAAAGAGAACGGGAAGAAAGAGAAAAGGGGGAAGTGGGAAATGAGAGGGGAAAAGAGGGAAAGGGGTAAGAGAGAGGGAAAAAGAGAGAATGAAAAATAGAGGGAAAAAGAGAGAATGAAAAATAGAGGGAAAAAGAGGGAAGGACAAATAGAAGGAAAAAGAGAGAATAAAAAAGATAGAATGACAAGAGAGAGAGAGAGAGACAGAGAGAGAGGGAGAGAGAAAGAGAGAGAGAGAGAAAGGGCAGGACAACTTCTGTCGGGTTCTGCTGTATGGATGTAGTTCCTAGTCTTCTTTCATCAGTTCTGGCGTTAAACAGTAATCCTAATAATGTAACATATTTTTTTGCCAGTCCTATAATAACATCCCAAGTTAAATTTGTCCTGACCTTGAATTTGCTCTAGAAGTTAATATAATGATTACGTTTTGTCACCATATGATATAGCATTATCGCCCTTTGACTGAATATGCTGCACTTCGGAACAACAGTATAGAAACGAATAAGTTTATGTTGAATCTATGAAAAGTGATTATGGAAATATGAAAAGTGAAAACTCATACGCTTTATAAATATACATTCTGTCTGTCATTGAGCACGTCATTTTGTCGACTGAATCAATTTAGGTTTCAAACGAAGTAGTACTGCGTGAATCATGGAAACGCTGTCCTGTACTTTGAAGGTGTAACCATAATTATTCATTATTAAATAGTTGGTTACAATGGAATTTATGTGTAACAAAGACCAATACCATGTAAAAAGCCCGAGAGATTACCAATGTGAAACAAATAGCTTATATGTACCCCGCAGCAAAGCAAATTAAGACGTGTGTAAAAAAAAAAAATCCTCCACAGAAGAACCACCCGTGTTTTTGTTTAGCACACCGCCTCCAACCACCCCCACCCCCGGCGAGGGGCAGGTCGCGGCGCGGCCAAGCGGCCACCCCGGGGGCCCTATTAGGGTGCAGGGGTGGGGGCGGGGCGGGGGCGGGTGGGCGTCCAGTTGGCCTGCGGTGGCCGGCGGCGGGCAGAGAGAGCGCGCGCGCACCGGAGCGGCGACGGCCGGGCAGAGAGGAGGAGATGGGAATCTCCGCGCTGCAGGCTGACAAAAAGCCTCGCGGGAATCGGGGGGCGGGGGCGGGCCAAAAAAGAGCAGCTCGTCGCGGGCCTGGCTCTTTGTTCGGCAAGTCGTGGGCCGTCCGGTATCGCGGCCGGGTATCGGCGCCGCCGCCGCCGCCCACAAAAACGCGCGCGCCTACGCCGCCCACGCAGCCGCCGCCGCTGCCGCCGCCGCGGCTGCCGAGCGCGCGGGCGCTGCCGCGGACCTCGTTCCCGCGCGGGACCCCCGCGCGCCGGAAGTGACCCCGCGACCCCGCGCCAGAAAGGGTTCGCCGCGCGGGCAGGCCGGGCGCGACGCGGCCCAGGGAGGGGCTGAGGGAGCGGGCCATGGTGCCGTAGACGGATCAGAGCGCTGCAGTGGAGGCGGCGGGGTCGGCGGGAGGGGATGTCGGGGCGGAGGGCGTGATGAGAGCGGGGAGGACGGCGGTGGGGGGACGGGCGGGATAGAGGCAGGCGCGAGGGTGGGTGTTGTGGACGGGGGAAGGAGCGGGCTTGGGGGCGGAAGATGGGGGCGCTACAGTGGAGGCGGAGGTGCAGGTGGGGGCGGGGGCAGGGGCGGGTGCTGGTGCAGGAACGAGGGCGGCAGTGGGGGCGGGAGCGCGAGTGGGAGTGGGGGCGGGGGTGAGAACGGATGTCGGGGCGGAGGCCGTGATGAGGTCGGTGGGGGAATGGGCGGGGTAGAGGCAGGCGAGAGGGTGTGTGTTGTGGGCGGGGGCAGGAGCGGGCTAGGGGGATGGGGGCGCTACAGTGGAGGTGGGGGCAGGGGCAGGGGCAGGGGCGGGTGCTGGTGCAGGAGCGAGGGCGGCAGTGGGGGGCGGGAGCGCGAGTGGGAGTGGGGGCGGGGGTGAGAGCGGGTGGGTGGGGAAACGGGCGGGACAGGGCCAGGCTCGTGGGCGGGTGTTGTGAGGGAGGCAGGGGCGGAAGAAGGGAGCGCTGCAGTGAAGGTGGAGGTGCAGGTGAGGGCGGGATCGGGGACAGGAGCGGGTGCAGGGGTGGGAGCGGGTGCGAGAGCGGGAACGGGTGCGGGGGCGGGGAGGAAAGGGGGTCTAGGCGGGTGCGAGATCTGGAGCGCGGGCGGAAGCGGGGTGGATGGGTGAACACGCGGAGGCCTTAGGAAGAGCAAGGAGGTGGAGAGGCTAGGCGGAACCATGGCGAGGGGAAAGGGGAAAGTCCAGAACCGATAACAGCTACTGCGCGCCGTCTAACCCCAAGTGCTGTGGGAGAGCTCGAAAACATTTCGTGAGTGGTCGGGAGGGCTGCTATGGTAATTCGAGCTGATTTCTAAGCTTACCACTGACTTGAAGAGTAGGCATGGAACATATTTCCATGAAGTACGGCAAGAAAACAATAAGTGATACAAAACACTGTTCAAAGAACTGATTCAAATATATCTAGGTTTTAATTCCAACTCACGAGACCATTGAAAGGTTAATGTGGGAGTAGCCAAGGTCAAGAAAGCAGCGCTTGTTTTATTTTAGCCACATCTGTTTTACGTAACGCACAAACCGACGAACGCAAGCTTCATTCATTCTATCGCATAATCACTAAGATATTTACGGCCCACTAAGAATATGATAGAGTGGGTGTAGTGGTTTATAAATACTCAAACACAGTCTGATACAACTAGGGCTACAGCTTAGTTGCCACATAGATATCACTGACACATTTTTAGGAAACAAAAGTGATATTTTTAATATTACTATTGTTTCTATATGTATCATGGAGTTGTTATCAAATATACAACCTACCTTGTTGATACGAATTTTCATATTTTTTACAAACATTTCCATGTGTCTACGCATTACGAATCTTCAGATACAGCCACTCTACTCGCATTGCAGCATCGGAAATGTACCAGCAACGTGAGTACTGTTATCGTATTAGGTGCTTCTATTTATCTTTTCATTCAGAACTACGCAGTTTCGAGTGAACTGCGCACATTTAGCTCAATTCTTTCAGAAGCTGCGCACTGATTAAGAAGAAAAGCAGGTTCGTATGCACTGAAACGCACACGTACATCTAAAAGAAATGAATTACTTTATCTCAGCGATATAACACACTAGTTCAGAGGTCAAGAGCAATATTTGCTCCGAAAATGAAATCAGATTCATTTCTTTGCTTAAATGCAAGATTTGCAACAACGAAAAGAAAACTCAAGTCGAGAAAATAAAGTTTAAAAAGTCAAATTATTTTCAATGTACATAAACTCCAATTTTAATTAATGTTCAGAATCACTACCATCCGATTTTCTTTTCACTAAATCGTGCAAATCTATGCCAATTGATCCACTCGTAACGTAGGTACAACTAAACGTGGTAAATAATGAAACAAACCTATGAGCACACAGAAACAAATCTATGAGCACTCTAAAACAAATAACAACAAATAACATCAACCACAAAATTAATATGACAATAAGTCAACGCGGTCACAACCGAGAGAGATAATTCCAGTTTCTTTCACGCACTAGAAACAAACATTTGGGTCCCATCAGGCAAAACAAGAAGAAAATCTCACGCCTTTTTTCGAATCTGATGCATTTCCAGATGCCACTGAACGTGGCAAATCACGAGGAAACAGGGAACATCTAAACAGGAAGCCAAGTTACACAACTATTCACTGAAATGCAATCAACCACAAAATGAAAAGGAACCGAACTGAACGCACGCAACGAAGCCAGTTCTGCTCCTCCTTCCAGTAAAAGCCAACATTCGGGGCCCACCAACAGGCGAACGAGAAGAAGAAAAACAAAACGCGCAGCAATATCCTCCCAACACTCGTTCCCTTATCTGCGCCCCCGCAAGCAACGATGTTCCTACGATGCAGGCGCGCTGAGCGGCGCGGCTGGCCTTCGGCGGGCGGGCGGGCGGGCGGGCGGGCGGGCGAGCGGGCTTTCAGGCGCTCGGCGCGGCGGGCCGCTGGAACGGCCGTGAAACAAGACGCTGCCCGTCGAGGTCTCCAGTTCGATACTCCCTGCTCGCCGGCACAAAGAAGCTGCAAAAAGCAAGGTGGCCGGGCCTGCGCTGGAGGCGTGAATCACGGACGCCCGTGCGCCCGGCGTCTCCGGACCCGGCGAGCCCCTCCGCCACCACGGGCAGGTGGGGGGTGCGACATCCATGTCCGTGTTTTCAAAACATTGATACATTAAAGCCGATGTTTTTTAACTTCGGTTGTTTGTTTCATTGATTGTATCGTGATTCCGGGCGCGTGGCTATGTGTTATACATGTGTTAATTTGTTTATGTACTTAAAATTGTAGAACCACTGAGGATGGGAAGAGTGTTCCCGAAACACGTGTTTGGCTAAATGTAATCATATTAAAATTATAATTAATACTATTGTGGTAGATACCTCATTGACCCCAGATAGTTTATCATGGAGTACCACAAAATCACCGCTGCCACCACAGAATTCACTACCAATATGTTAGCGCCTTGTTCAGGAAATGATAGGAATAAGGTGTTCCTTCACTTTTTATACGTGCATTGTGTAACGCCACTAATCGCTCATGCAACGTTGAAGTTAGTACTCCACTTTAAGCTGCATCGAAACAACTGCACATCTTTCCGCTCGCTCATTGTTTCTTAACACTCGCCTTTTGTTTCGTTTCACAATCACATTACACATCAATAAACATTATCATTCATTTCCGCATCTCCAGGTTCTTAGTGCTATTTTCAAAACGACCAAACTCAAGGAGATCAAATTCCCGGTAAATATTATAAGTCGTTCGCACAAGCGCCAAAGCAGTCACGATGGAACTGTCAATTTTTCACTGAATGGAATTTTCACCTCGGAGGGAGGTCGCAAATGGTCCTTAATGCACTCCGAAATAAATTAATCACACCTTAGTAATGAAAGTGATTGATAGTTCAATGTATTGAATGAGGTAAATTGAGGCATCAATCGCTTTTGATACCACTTCTTAGAACGATAATGTGGAAAATTACGTAATAAACGAACAATGAGATCCTCAAGGCCAGGCTGTCACTCCATTTCATTAATAAGAAATCTCAAGTAGATGCATCAAGGAAATAATTGAAATTTAACAGCAACCAATAAAATCACGCCATTTTTCTCTAGATTTAATATTGAACATACACATGGACGTTTGTCTATAATTTCAATTTCCTCTCTATTTGCTTTTGGTACTTGATACATCTTTTGAGCAACAATTTTTTAAAATTGATATCAACAAATATTTCCCTTTCTTTTTTAGGTTTAAGAGACATAATTCTGGAGAGTTTATTTAATTCCACATATTAGTATTAACACTTGATTACTATCTATTACTGTTGACATTTCTTAGCCAGGAAAATAATTTTAAGAGTACAATTTATAATGACAATTTTGTTTCTGCCTCCTTGATTCATTTAGAATCGAATTGTGATGAATGAAGATTAACCACAGCAAGAAGTGCAATGGCGCGCATTGAATGCCAAAGCAGAGGAAACGAGACATCCCGCCGCACCTACTTATCCCACCACTCACAGATTGAGCAGATCTCAAACCGCAAACAAAATGCGAGAATATTCCGTCAACACAGCAAATAACTGTTTTCCGTTTCAATTCTACCTCCGGTTGTTTTGTCGGGTCTGGTTTCCAGGTTCGCACCATCGTTTCTTTCCTCTTGCGATTAATAGGTTTGGTTCAGGCCCAATGCCTTGTCTTGCATTCTCCGCTCGCCTCCTTTCCGCCGCGGCCTCCGCTCCCCAACCTGCCTCCCTGCGCAGCTGGTCCTCCGAACGCCCAGTCGCCCACCGCCCACACTGCCCACGCCCCCGTCGCGTCGCCATCCGCCCCCGCCCCCGCCGTTTGCCCCGCTGTCGCCTTCGCCGCTGCCTCCGCCGCCGCCCTCGATGCCGCCCCCGTCGCCACCCTCGCCGTAGCGCCCGCCCCCGCCCCCGCTCGCCAATCCACCTCCCTGCATCCCTGGTCCTCCGCGCGCCCCGTCGCCAACCGTCACCGCCCCCGGCCCCGCTGCCGTCCCCTCCTCCGCCCCGCTCGCCAAACCGCCTCCCTCCACTCCGATCTTACGCGCGCCCGGTCGCCTACCGCCCCCGCTGCGCACGCCCCCGTCGCGTCGCCGACTCCGCCCCCGCCGTTTCCCCCGCTGTCGCCTCCGCCGCCGCCCCCGGCCCCGATTCCGCCCCCGTCGCCGCCCTCGCCTCCTCCACCGTCGCCCCCGCCACCGCCTCCGCTCGCCAACCCGCCTCCCTGCACCCCTGGTCCTCCGCCTACCACCGCCCACGTCCCCGCCGTCGCCAATCGCCCCCCACCGTCGTCCCCGCAGTCGCCTACATCCCCGCTGCCCACGTCCCCTCGCCAACCACCGCCGACCCCGCCGCCCTCGCTCGCCAACCCGCCTCCCTGCACCCCTGGGCCTTGGCGCGCCCCGCTGCCCACACCCCCGCCGCGTCGCCAAACGACCGCACCCCCGCCGTTTCCCCCGCTGTCGCCTCTGCCGCCGGCCCCGCCGCCGTCCCCGCCGCCGCCGCTGGCCCCGCTCGCCAACCCGCCTCCCTGCACCCCTTCTCTTCGGCGCGCCCCGTCGCCCACCGCCCCCGCCGCCCACGCCCCCGTCGCGACGCCAACCGCCAGCGTCGCCGGTGACAAGAAGCCGGGCGCACTCGATCGGGAGGACGCTTTCGAAGAAGCCCGCAAGGGGCAAAAACGGCGATGCATCCAAGTCACCTCGCTGCCACCGCCGAGGCGAGGAGCGGCGACGGAAGGAGGGGAATCTGCGGTAGGCAACGACGCCGCGCAAAAATCGTAACGAGTTAACGCCGCACGTTTTCATTGTCGAATTTTCTTTCGCAATTATTTGCTTGAACGCTGGAACGAGAGACAATAGGCGGGCGTCGATTTCCGCTATTGCGCCGCGACGTCGTGCAGATTGCGGATGGCTGATTTGGTTCAGACTCAAGAAAGTTGAGACTCGCTCACAAGAAGTTTCAATTACCATTAAAGCAGACAACAAAGTAGTCAGACGTTGCATTCTGAATCAAGTAGTAAATGACACCAAGATAAATCACACAGCGTTCTTTAATAGAAAGAGATATAAAACAACAATAACGAGTAATCAGGGAATCTATTAGCATTATTCAAATTAACGAACTATCTTTCTAGGAAAAATTCGAAATCCATAGAAAAGTGAGAAATGAGTACGATGAATTTACACAGATTTGTAACTCAGAATAAAATTACCGCATTTTCGAAAAGTGAAATGTAGTTTCGAACAGAATTCCTGAGTGTTGAATCTCTATTGCTTATTTTCGCGTGGTTTCATAAATAAAAGTAAATCAATTCCCATAAAATTTCCAGAACATTAAACAATGTCCACAAAAAACACATTTCAAGTATTGAATAACTGTGACTGAACACTAGATTTTGTCAGCAAAAATTCTTTCGCCTTTACATAAGTTTGTAATTATGTCATTCTTCAAAACGAGAGCAGCACAGCTATAGAGGTCGCCAGCGCTTATCTCAGAGAATTACCTATCTTTTGCGTTCACCTCTACAGTTAGTGCATTTCACCGCAAAACGAGGCGCGCTCCGAGTGCAGAGAAGAGTCGCGAGCGCGTCGAGGCGTCGGGAGGTGGGCGACAGGCGGCGACCCAGGTGTCAGGCGGCAGTTACCGTGGCGGTGCTGGCGGTGTCGAGAGTCGCCGCAGCGGGGAATGCGGAGATGTGGGCGGTGGATGTGGTAATGGCAATGGTGGTGTGAGCACAGTTGCGGCGATGGCAGTGGGGGTGGGAGAGGCAATGACTGAGACGACGATGGCATTGCCTCTGGCGATGCCATGATGGCAGGGATGATGACGGCATGCAATGATGATGGCAGTAGCGGTGGCGGTGGCGGTGGCGGTGGAGGTGGTGGTGGCAGTGGTGCCGGTGGCGGAGGCGGAAGTGGGGGCGGTGGAGGAGTTGTGAGACGGAGGCGGCGGCGTTGGCTATGGCGGTGGCTGTGGCATTGGCGGTGGTAGAGGCGGTGGCGACGGTAGAGGTGGCGGTGGCGGCGGTGGTGGTGGCGCGGTGGTGATGGTAGTGGTGGCAGTGGCAGTGGCGGCGGCGGTGGCGGTGGCGGCGGTGGTGGCGGCGGTGACAATGGTGCCGGTGGCGGAAGTGGAAGCGGAGTCGGAGTTGACAGGCGGCGGCGTTGGCTATGGCGGTGGCTGTGGCACTGGCGGTGGTAGGGGCGGTGGCGACGGTGGAGGTGGCGGCGGTGGTGGTGGTGGTGGTGGTGGTGGTGGTGGCGGTGGCGGCGGCGGCGGCGGCGGCGGCGGCGCGCGTGAGCAGGAATTCCACGCTCCGGTGCAGCAGAAAGGCGCCGAAGGAAACGGAAGGCGCCGTGCTGCGCTGGCCGTGCGGCGCATTCCTGCCAGGTTGCGGGACGCGAGCGACGACACCGTGGCAGAAGCCGCCTGTCCGCCTTGGCGGATTCGGGCTTTCCCGCCCGTCACGGCTAATAAAGAAAAAACACTGAAGGGATGGTGACAAGTTGGAAGATTTTTTTTGGTAACTAAATAACGAACTTAACAGTAGTTTATAAATTCGATAGATTCGATAATATTCGATAGATAATATTCGATCGATTTATAATATTCTAAAATATTTAAGTCTACGTGCGAAAAGGAAGAAGTACAATGCTTCTAGATTCCGAAGTAATTCGTTCACAAATTACAATCTAATTTAGAATAGTTTATAGAATGTAATTTAAAATTTTATGAAATATGCAATAACAAAATTAGTACATTAAAAATGTATTCATACCATCATACTTGGAAGAAGGAACATGTCTGTTGACGCAAAATAAGTACGTCCAGTTTATATCCGAGAAGCATTTCAAGAAAATACAATTCTTTCAGTTTTCAAGCCGCAAATTATAAATCGTAAAATGAATCCAATTGTGAGCTTTTTTCGAACCTAAATGCATTTTTTACACCATTATTGAGCTTTGGTGATTGACATAGAAGAAAGAGATATGTTATGTATTCTTAATTATAAGTAATGCTAAAAATGCGTTTTTAAGTATTTCTGTTGGTCACTAATACTGGTCGCTACGACCACCTTACACTGCCGTTCATCACAGCAGGTCATTACAAACTGTCATCCATCTAAGTATCACTGGCACATCATCAAAAGTTTCCTATCAGATCGCACATTCTCAGTAATAGTCAACAATCACCACTCCACCCCACACATAATCAAAGCAGGCGTTCCGCAAGGCTCCCCTTTATCACCAACATTATTCAACATATACATAGCAGACATTCCATCATCATAAAAATCTAATATAGCTCAATTCGCAGGCGACACAGCCCTATTCGCCTCAGGATACTCACTAAGTAACCTACGATCACAAATTCAAAATCACTTACACAACATTGAAACCTGGGCAAACCTCTGGAAAATTTAACTCAGTCCAGACAAAACAATAGCAAAAATCTTCTCATTCAGAAAGTTTACCTCCCCCTCTCCGCTAGTAATAAACAACTCTCCCATCATCTGGACCCCACCATCACAACCTATAAAATACATAGGACTTCATCTGGACACAAAACTAACCTGGAAAACCCACATAGATATCAAAATTAAACAAGCAAGAAATAAATTATTCCAACTTCGTCCACTAATCAACAAACATAAAACTTTGTCATACACAAACAGTACAACACTATACAAAACAATAATCAGACCACTACTGCTTTATGCATGCCCCATATGGACAAACGCAGCCCCCACAAATGTCAATAAAATTCAAGTTATGCAAAATAAATTTTTAAGATTAATCACAAATGCCCCCTAGTTCATAAGTAATAAACAACTTCATTCAGAATTAAACATCAATACAATAATAAACCAAATAGCACAAATATCACACAACTTCTACCAAAACCTAACAGACATACCAGCAGCATCCCATTACAAACTTCCGAAAAATCCAACCCACACACGAATAAAAAATAGATTCCCTTTTGAAGCATTCCTCAAAATTTTAGCCAACCACGATTCTTAACACCGAGGTTCTCCCCTAGAGTATCCTCTCCAATATATAGATTAAGTTAGCTTAGATATTTTAACTAGAATAAGTCTGAAAAAATACATCTGTAAAGTAATTGTACTGAACGATGTAAATCCTCCAAAATGAATAAATGTGTTAAATAAGTATCACTGGAAAAAATTAATAAATCTTAAATTTTAAGAGGAAGAAGAAGGAGGTTTAATATGGTTTCGCACCACCAGCAGCCGAATAGGGACTACGCGATGGAATGCTCGCACTCATGGCCGCAGATCGGAGTGAAGTTTGAAGATGAAATCGTGCCTTTAGAGGGATCTCGTAAAAGTTTAGAACAGGGCTTATCAAGTTTGCGCTGAGGGCACGTGGGCAGTTTGCGCTGTGGAGACGTGGAGCTAAGGGCATTTTTTCCGGTTCTCAATAGCCGGCTGAAACCCAGCACGAGCGCTATGAGAAATTCAAATGTCGAATTCATTAGTATGAGAAATTCATCTGTCAAGACGCAAGGTCACTTCTCAAACCACACTGACCAAGTTTCGTTCATATTCGATTCCCAAAGTAACCTACGAGATCAGATACAAAAGCATGATTAGATTGTTCTCGGGTGGTTATTCTCGCCTGCACTGATATTATAGTTATAATTATTATTATTATTATTAACAATAAAAATAATAAAACAAAATTTTCTATGGAGGAAGATCTATCAACGATTACCTAACTTCGTCAGGTAATACTGAGCTATTATAAATTGTGTAAATATATTTATCTACGAATTAAAGTACAAACTACGAAAAAGTACATAGTGACATAGCGTTTCATTTAGTAATTATGTAAATAATTCTCGTTGACAATTTACTTGCATCCTTCGTCCCTAAAACAATCATACAAAACACTATATTTAAAGGGCGTTGTCTTTTCGTCATGGGCGTCATGTAGTATTAGGGATCACAGAATTTTGAAAATGTGCACAGAATTCACTTCTCCCCATAGCACGTCATACGCAGTTTCAACTGTTTTTGACGTAAAATAAATAAAAATAAAAAATAAAAATGTCTCACTAACCATATCTTATTCCATAAAAAATCTAGATATAAAAAAGAACAATCTTACTAAGTAATAAATATCGCCTGATCTTTTTCTACCTATTAACAATTCATACACGTTCCTCTTCGGTGTACATTATTTTCTCCTCTATATATTCATGTCTCTAATTATTTTTTATTAACTTCTTTAGTATTATTGAAAACATTAATGGTTAAGAAAACGTTTCATATTTTCTCTAGTTTCTTTTAATAACACGGAACTCTTATTGCAAGACTCGCTCGCTTCCTTTTCTATGTTGCATTCACCCCTCCACACACACACACACACACACACACACACACACACACACACACACACACACACACACACATTTCGCAAAGATATCTTGTGTGGCAGTGACTATGATGGCAGTATTGTCAGAGCCACTGGTACCAGGTATTGAGAAATTATCTTAGGGGAAATTGAAATTCCAGAATTATTTTAAAACATTGGTTTTCTACATGAAGTTTTGAATCGTTATACGAATCCAATTATGTTCACATTTTTAATCCAGTTTTGAGTTTTGGTAAGTGACATTCAAGTCAAGCAGTCTTCACGATAGTTTTGATTCACCAACAGCCAAACTAGGAATAAGCGACGGAACCCTCGCACGCAAAACTGCAGCCTCCGGGTCAATGACCCCCATATCGATCAGGTTTTTCGTCCAGTTTCCCTGATCCATTGAGCAAATGCTGAGTTGGCCCCTTGTTTTGCTTCTGGACATAAATGAAACTTCATTATATGTGCACGTCTCCTAGAATTCATTGGGAAATATAGTTATTCAAATTATCGTTTCCATGTTGTTGCGGTAGGAAGTATTATTCCTTGACGAAGGACATCATGGATAAGAGCCCAAAATTTATTGTTTATTTATCCTTGAAAATAGATTGTATTACATGAGAACTTTTTTTAAAATTGAAAACTCATGTAGTATATGACTTAGTGTAGGGATCACAGAATTTTGAAAATGAGCACAGAATTCACTTCTCCCCATAGCACGTCATACGCAGTTTTAACTGTTTTTTTTTACGTAAAATAAATAAATAAACAATCTAGGAATAAGCGACGGAACTCTCGCACGCAAAACCGCAGATCAGAGTTCATTTGTAAGATGAAATCATGCAAAGGGCATCTCGCAGTAGTTTAGAATTTTATAAAACCGTGAGCACTCGACGATGTGGAAAATTCTGGAAGCGAGCACGGCAGCCTGGTCCAAGGACGAATAACATGCGGCGCCCGAGGCAGGCGGGTGCGCCGGACCACATTCTGACGGGGCGGCCAGATGACGGACGTGATTTCCTTGTTCTGGCAAAAGTGCATCCATCGGGAAACCTGCCGGCCCGGGCAAAGGCGGCAGCGGGCCGGGATCCCGGATCCTCGACCGTTAGAGATGGCCATCTTAAGCGCTCCCCACTCGTCACTTGGAAATCAGCCCCACATCCCCCAGCGGCGCGGAGCCGCGCGGTCACGACCGCCCATTGGGCGCGCGCCGCCCGCGGAGCGATAGCCATCGCCCACCGCCGCGCTCCGCCCCGCCCCGCCCCAAACACCGCCACGCCGGAGGAATATCGCACATCACACTGGAAAGTGACAGACACACAGGTATGCCCACCCCCTAAAACGAGGGCAGGCGGCAATCTAGATTTCAGGCCCCCTCTTTATTCATTGATTGATTGGTTGGACTGATTGGTTGTTAGTGATTCCGGGCGCGTACTGGGGTCATTAGGTAACTACTGAGGTGAGATAATTACTGAGGTCATTAGTCCCATAAGTGTAGGACACGTTTTTCATCGGGACGTGGCGGTGATCTTCGCCCACTTGATGGCGAGATCCGGCGCCGACCTACCGTCGACTAGCAGGTTTTTCCTCAACCAGGTATCTCCTACCAGCGGGGCACTGCCCCAGCTGGGACAAACTCTAAGCTCCCGACTGATAGTATCAAAACTACTACTACCGTCAGAACTCCAACCCTAGGACCTCCGGGTCAGAGGCACTACAGCCTTATTCATTAAACTTCACACACGTATATGCATACAATGTGTACACAAATTTTTTGAAACGCATTTTTGGGCAGTTTTACGAGCGATCGATTCCGACCAGGTTGCAGTTTTTTCAGGCTAGTTTCGTAACTTTTTTTGTCATATTTAGATGTTTACGGTCGATTTTGGATATTTATGTGCATATATTTGTCTCCCTTAGCTACAACTGAAGTATTTGTGCTTAATGACATATGTACATTCCACATACCTGGGTAACTGGTCATGCGCAGTTTCGTTTTACTAAATGAGGTGATCATGGCCTGTGGATGAACCACAAATATGTGTGACTGGAGATCAGCCACAATTGAAATATGTGGTTAACTATACTGTACACCAATCTGTTTTCCAGGACTTCTGATTGCATCAACAAATGAACCATTATTTACAATGCTGTATTTCTGGATTTTAAAAAAATGAAAATACTAGCTTGTTTTCCAATTTAATTAGAACGATATTTCAACTGATAAATGTTTTCATTCAAAATGTATTTTAAAGTGGAATATCTTATACAGGAAGCAACTTGCATTACGTCGCTAAGTGTTTTGCATTTCACCATCTTAAAGTTCGAAGCTTCCTTGCCAAATGTTGTTTCGTGAACCACTTCTACATGTGATTTAGATTGCGCAAATGTCGTCGCATTTCATTCAGATCTGCACATTTAGGAACAATGTTTAACGAACGAGTGCATCTGGATAATAAGAAAAGCTTTAGTAGTTTAGGTCAAAGTGATTTCCTATTGCAAGCGTGGGGATCACCAAAAAACAATATGCAAAACGAAGAATGCATAAGTACCAGAGCGATGATTCAGCAAAACCGCTAAAGGGAAAGATGCTTCAACCGCAAGACACGATGTGCACAATAGCATACTACAAAATTCAAGACGAAGAGACTAACAAAAACGCAATGGTCGACGACATAAGGAAATCTCGGGTGCAGCGATGCACTGAGGCATAACACAAAACTCGATTCCGTGAGACGTGCTCTGTGTTCGTGACAAGTTTGGAAAGCAACGCGCCATGGTTCAGGCTTTGTGGAATGCCGACGCTACTTACTTAAAAAGGCTGGCACGGGTTCGAAATTCACAAAAATTACCATTTAAAAGTGCGAATCATCATAATAACACAAAACGTCACTCGTGTCTCTTATCAGGACAGTGCTGCAAACTTCCAGTTGGAAGTGGTCGCAAACATGACACTTGCTTTACGCCGTTCGTGCATCAAAGGTCTTTCATGTGCTCAAAAGGTCAAGTTTACCCACAAGGTCCAAAAGGTCCACATTTTATTCTAAAATCGGAAGTAACTTTTAGCGGTTGTGAGTGTGCGGTGTCGAAACAAACATACTAAGTGAACGTAGTAACTTAGACTTAGTTACATAACAAGTAAACATTCGATGTTGCTCTTAGGTTCGATTGGCTACATTAGAAAACGATTGACCGGAGATAATTTAAAACTACCAATTTTTCAAGACTCGACCTTAAACAACAGTTTTAGTTAAAGACTAATACCAACACAATAAAACTACAATACAAGACATAACTATTTGCTACTTCCTTATGTCTCCAAAGTCACTTAATTAACAACTATTTCAACGGTATATTTCGAGAACGTAGGTGTGCCCTACATAGAAATACTCAGTAAATTTGCTTAAGTTATGGAATTTAAATTTTAAATTAAATTACAACACAATCGTCCAATCATAATTTCGATTTTAAAATTTGTTAATGCCGTTATTTTCCAAATAGGTTAGGCAATTTACAAACTTACCCATCAAGTCATGAGCACTCTGTTTGCATTATTTCTTGATAGTTGGTAGTTATATCGAGCACAATGTGTGTTCAATCCAACTCCACTACTGTCCAAATAAGTAGTAACATACCTGAAACAAAAAGGAAGTAAAGTAAACAGATGCCCCAAACCACAATACAATCGTTTTTATCGGAATAAGTTTGAGAAGGTAAAAAAGTCAGACTAACTGCTTAACGCCATCATTCGTACTTTATTACAGTAATTGCTTAACATCTGATGCAATTGCGCATAGGTGAGCAGAATCACTGAATATCTATTTTAAAAATGAACTCTCATGGAGAAACCCAACACAGCTACAATTAATACACTAGTACTATAATTTTCTACTGCACGACTAGAGGCAGTGGTGAGAGATTAGAGAAGCAAAATATTTTGTAAGCAGTAAGATTTCACATTTTTTTATTTAAGTAATTAAAAACAATTCATAATGGCAGAACACCATAAAATGAGAAACAATTGAATAAGGTATATTTCTGACGTATGGTTCAATTAAACACGCAACAAATTACTCTTTATTTGCATTACATCTATATTAATTTAGGATATCGAAACTTAATATAAATGACATTGTTAGAAACGTATTAAACAATCGTTATCATCGTTTTGATTTTTGGCATTATTGCAATGAAGAAATAATTACACAGATGACAGAAAAAAGATAAAGGGGAATGAATGGCATAAGATAAGATAAAAAGAAAATAATTGTATTTATTTTCTTCTGCATGTGGTATATAGGAAGTATCCTAATGTAGCAAAAAGTCGATTCAAGATATTAACCGAGAGTCTGTTACCGTAAAAGTATTTTTTGTTTTTAATGTCTGTATGCCCGTATTGTTGCAGTATATTCATATCATTTCATGTGCAAGTTGTGTTTTTGAGTAATATCGAGACAATTTTACGCCTTAAGTGCATATGTAATTAACTTTACAATCCCCCAAAAATTAAAACTTTATTTTAGCTTTGGGAACACAAATGAACCCCATGGTATAGGGGTAAGATTCATGTTATGTAAATATGTTTTATGTACACCAGTTTAAACCCCACCTGGGCTAAATATAATTTCTTTAAACTTTCTGTGACTATACAGAATACTACACTGAATTCAATGGCAGAAAGCCATTTCCATTTAATATTTCGAATTTTCAAAAAATAAAGTATGTATTTGTTTTTGAATCTCTTGACTGTGTTTGGTCATCAGTTGTTCAAGTGATGGCTGAAATGTCAGTAAGATAGAAGATGCAATATTATAATTCATAACAGTTCAGTACATGTGAAAGGACGTGTTGTTGTACCACCAATAGTTCAAATTGTGAAGTACGTATATAGTGCTGTTTCGCTCTGTTACCGACGCAAGGGATTGAAACGCTCTCTGAAGCATTACAATGTTCTCATCTTTGCATGTGACAACTGTTTACCCTAACAAGAAAAAATATTCATCACGTTCATTATTCATCACGTACAAATAATATCACGTAAATATGCTTGCATCAGATGTTTGTTTTAGAAGAAATGAAGACGACACACTATGCAACTTGCCATTGAAGAGGATGCAAAAAGTTCATTTGCACACACATCCGAATATACAGTGAATCAGCATACGATAGGAAGAGCAAACATGCTGCAGCTGTGGAGCAGATGTGAAACTGCAGGTCGACTTCACTTGGTCGTGTTTGTAGTTCGTGATAGCACACGCCGCTAAATGCACCTAAACGCCGATGCGCTTTAGCAAATGAATTCACATCGAGTAGCCTTTGTTCAATTACAACCCGCGCATTATAAGCTCCATTATTTGCAACGGTATTTCAATATCACATTGTCACAATGTTATTTCATTTCGGAATGGGGAATGGTCGCATTGGTGCTACAAAATACGGTACCGCAGACCTTTGCAAAATATACGAAATGAGAAGCTCGCGCCAATAGCTGCTCTCACACGGAGTTCCTGTTTCCACGCTGGCGTATCGGATGGGCGTGGTTACGTCTATTGGTGCAAACTACATACCTGCGGTGCTAGCACAGTCAGCGCATTTGTGTGTGTAGTTACGTGAATTAAAGAGAGTTGTTTAGTCAGTTTAGTAGCGTTATAAAAGGTTAAAAGCGCGTTCCATTCTTTAGATCAAGTGAATTTGAAATCTAAAAATGCTTTAGTATTATCTCTTCTGGTAACCAAAGAGAAAGTAATGAAATGGAGTAAACATTTCACCATATTATTCGTTAAAACTTGAGGTGTGCAACTTAGAAAGTATATGAACAACAAAATCTTCAAGTCAATGCATTAGTTTATTGGGCCAAATAAACATCATTTATTAAGCTGCAAAGGGGATGGAATTCACTAACAGATTATCAATATTTACACTGATCGTAGTGAAGTTCAGCAAGCCTGAAACACTAACTCAACAAGAACAAGCAAAATTATTGCACAATCAGTACGAAAATGAATTCGTTGTACTTGCACATAGAGCCACAGTTTTAATATTTAAATTGGTCCTTCAGACATTGCTAACTTGCACAAACACCTTGCGCATTTGGGCTGGAAATAAAAAGAAGTTTTAAGAGGTTGTCATATTGAAAATAGTTACATCTTTCGTGAATGAAGTGAGAACAAATTGATTATCGAAATAAAAGCTCATCTACAAATGAATTACCCATCTTATATAGGAAATATAAATGCCGACAGATATTACAAAGAATACAATTATATAACAGTATGGAAGTCGTAAGATATAACATTTTATTTTATTTATTCTATGTCAGCACTGAGATGTAGTTGAGATACATTCGTTCACATTTTATTTAACTTGCAGACACACTGTTAGCACCCCTTCCCAGAAAACGCGTACACGGTACTCAAACGCAGCAAATCGATAGGCGACTACTTCTCCCAGACAACCCCTCCTCAATGTTCCATGACCTGCGAACATCGCTTGTCCGCCCCGATCTCACTCTGCATAGCAGCAATCTCAGCAACGGGCGGTGTGATGAGGGGTGTTGAGGAGCTAGTGGGGCGGTGGACAGTGGAGGGAGGGGAGTTTACTGAGGTGCTGGGCAGTAAACCGAGCGAAGGCTGTGAGGGGCGCTGGCAGGGAGGGTTCGGAGGGCGCTGGGCGGGGCGCCGCTGGGCGGGGCGCTGGGCGGGGCGCTGGGCGGAGTGCTGGGCGGGGAGCTGGGCGGAGTGCTGGGCGGGGCGTTGGGCGGGGAGCTGGGCGGAGTGCTGGGCGGGGAGCTGGGCGGAGTGCTGGGCGGGGCGTTGGGCGGGGAGCTGAGTGGGAGGTGGGCAGTGCGCTGGACAGGGAGTGGGCGGTGCGCTGGGCGGGGAGATGGGCGGGGTGCTGGGCGGGGCGCTGGGCGGGGCGCTGGGCGGAGCGCTGGGCGGGGCTCTGGGTAGGGCACTGTGCAGGGCGTTCGTCGAGGAATAAGAAGGGCGCTGGAGAGGACACTGGACAGGGCGTTGAGCGGGGAGCAGTACGGGATGGTGGGTGTGGCAACCGGTGGGCGGTGTGAATGCAGCCGGTGAGGCGATGGGCGGTGAGCGGCGAGTGGAGCGCTGCGAGGGGTGGCGGGTAGGGCGGTCGGTGGGCAGAGAGCGATGAGTGGAGCGGGCAGAAGAAAGTAGGTGGTGAGCGGCTGGCTGGGCGGTTGGGGGAGATTGGTTGAGAGACGCAGTACCGTGGAGTGTGAGTGGGCGTTTGTCTGTGGCCACAGGGCGGCCGGGACACGGCGGAGGCCCGTGGGCGTGGCGATGAGCAGGGTGGTATGCGGCAGTGCCGGTGAGGCAGCGGGCAGTTAAGAGCTTGGGAGGACGGTGGGCGGGGCGGACGGAGGGGCGTTGGGCGGTAGGAACGCTGGTGGACGGGGCGCGTTGTAGACAGTGAGCGGTGGACGAAGCTGGGTGGGCGGGGTGGGGCGGGGTGGGGCAGGGAGAGGCGGGGCGGGGAGGGCGGGGCGTGACTGGGCGTGCCAGGGCGGGAGCAGGGGGCAGGGCAGGGCGGGAGCAGGGCGGGACGGGACGGGACGGAGCAGGGCGGGACAGGGCAGGGAGAGGTGCACTGGGCCGGGCCGGGGGAGCCAGAGGGGCCTGGGCGGGCAGGAGCGGGGGCAGGGTGGGGCGGGGAGTGGCGGGGCAGGGCAGGGGAGGGGCGTGACAGGGCAGTGCAGGGCAGGGCAGGACGGGGCAGGACGGAGCAGGGCAGGGGGCAGAAGGGCGGGGGAGGGGGGGAACCGGGCCGGAGCCGCGGGGTGAGGCGTGGTGGGGCGGGGAGAGGCGGGAGCGGGGCGGGGATGGGCGAGGGAGTGACAGGGCTGGGCAGGGCAGGACAGGGCGGGAGGGCAGGACGGAGCTGGGGCAGGAGCGCAGCAGAGGGGAAGGCAGCCGCGCGGCGGGTAGGGGCGCGGCGGGGGGGGGCAAACCGTGCCGGGCCGGAGGGGCGGGGCGGGCCGTGGGAGGTGGGCGGCTGGCACGGCTCGTGCGATTCGGTTCGCGACGCCGACAGGCGGAATGTCTTCATCGCGATTCGTTCCCCGGGCCATTGAGGCGGTCGCGACGCCTGCAGCGGCGCCTTTTTCGTCGCAGTCACGGCCAGCCTGCGGACAGGAGCCTTCGTCGACATCGTGTCCACCGCCTCCGCGCTGCATGCACTTCCTGCCGCTGCATCCGACGGCAAAGATTCCATCGCTGCTTTCCCGGCACCTTGTTAACACGCATTGCACTCGGTACTCGTGCAACTCCTTGTGTGAGGTTCTGTTGCTCTCCTTTTAACTAGTCAGATTTTTAGAACTCATCCCATTAGAACTGAACTGTCTTCGATTTGAGAATCAATGAAAAAATTTGATTTTCCTTTTCGAAATTCGATATAAAATAAAACAAGTGATGATTTCAGTTGCTATGTATGTGGTCGGGCTACAACGTTGATTGGCTGCCATTTTTATCACAACGTATGGAATTTAGCAGAAAGTTAAAAGGATAGACTACCACGGGTTATTCATGATTCTTCACACCATGTGACGGTAATTTCAAGTGAAGCTATTTCACTCGACGGTTTACTTCAAACAAGGTTATCAACTGACATAATCATACTCGTACTTCGAATACCCTTTCCAAACAGCTATCAAAACCTGCGTACCGGTAGCGGTAGCTCAGTGCATCTACTGATGTCACTGCAGCGCCTCTGACCGGAAGGTCCTAGGTTCGAGTCCTGACGGCGGCAGGATTTTCGACACTAGCTTTTCAGCTAGGTTCAATTCAGTTGCTGTCTGGAGGAGAATTCTAGCAGCCGGCTGCTCTGATCGGTAGTTTTCTGTGGTTTCTCCGATCAACACCAGGCGAATGCCGGAGCAGTACCCTTCCAAATGGGCCACGGACCGCGCGCGATCTGTCCTTCCTCTTCCTTGTCCTATCCTCTCTCCTTACACACACACACTTACACTAACATGCACTACACTACCACATATTCCGAGAGGCCGGTCGGGAGCTTAAGGCTTGTCCCGGCTGGGGCGGTGCCCCGCTGGTAGGAGAGTCCTGGGGGAGGGGGAAACCTGACTAGCCGACGGTAGGTCGGTGCCGGATCTCGCCATCCAGTAGGGGAAGATCACCGTCATCTCCCGCAAAAAAACATGCACTACACTAACGGGACTAATGACCGAAGCAGTTGACGCGCCCGGAAACATGAAAAATCAATCTATCAAAACAACTTGCGTGTTCTCTCACGCACTACAGCAGCGCCGCCGCTGTCTCCCTGCCACAACTTTTTCCTGCTTGACGGCGCATCGGCTCTTTTCCCGCCACAGAAAGCAACGCGTGGGCCTGTGTCCGAAGAAAAAAAGCGAGTAACCGGGCGCGTAGGTGCAGTCCCAGTCGGTTGCCTCTCGCACAACAAGCGGCCGCACGGAATCCTGTTAGACAATTTCACCGGTATGCGTCGGGCCGTGTTTCAGCGGAAGAGACTCGCAGCAAAGTGCAGCCTCTCTAAGTGACGGCCATGCACCGCCGCTAAAAATGGAAGAGCAGGGTAAGAGAACATCGGTCGTTAATCAACGATAAAAAAAAGAAGGTGCGTTAGCGACGGCGGTGCCAGTGTGACATGCGGAAAGGCGCCGCCGCCTCAGGGGTTGCAGCGTTGGCAGGCTCCAGGGCAGCACATATGTTTTTATTTATTTATTTATTTATTTATTTATTTATTTATTTATTTATTTATTTATTTATTTATTTATTTATTTATTTATTTATTTATTTATTTATTTATTTATTTATTTATTTATTTATTTATTTATTTATTTATTTATTTATTTATTTATTTATTTATCTACATGTTTAAAACGCTAAGGATTTTTGTTTAAAAAGAAATTTGAGCTCTTTACTCACAAATTTCGTGATTATTACTTTAAATGAAAGATAGTGGGTTTCAGATGTCTTACCACACGGTCGTATTAACGTATTTTTATAGTACAAACAGTACATTTTAATAGCATCTTAAAATTAATAGAATAAGACAAATCTGCCGTCAATTGTCATACGTCGTATTCACGACCAATAACATAGTGTAGATGAAAGTAATTGGTCTTGGACGCTCTGTTACGGAAGTTGTAATTGATCAATCAAAAGCGGTCGAAGTTTCGGGAGTTAATGTTAGCCAAGCGAAGATTGCGAGCATTTTGAGTTCGAAGATCGAGTGTTTAAATAAGTGTTTACATACATTCATGTAGTGTCCAGCAACTGTTTGATACGTGACCCTGTACATTTTTTAGAATTACATGATTCATTACAAATTTTACGTAAGAGTGGATAGCCCAATTACCTGCTCTAGCCCACTGCTTCACACATGTACAGATATTGGTAGATACAATGATTTCAATTGCATTTTATGTTCAACTCTTATGTTCACAATCAATAGTGATTGATTTTGTTCCATAATTTATAAACCTCTCTTATTAACATTTCGTTAGTTTTGAAGTATTGAACGATATCAAACAACATTTTGAGGCATTAGATGACCCTTAGAGTGCAATGTTGCACTTTGGTAATAGAACCTTTTCTGCAGATCTTTTGTGCTACGTAATCGAAGGGGTTCAGACAGTATTTCACTTTGGAGGAAATATTCAAGTATTGGTAAGTGTAGTGTATGTTTTTATCACGGAATCTGGCGATGACCTTGTCCAGCTGGATGGCGCGAATCGGCGCCAACCCACACGGCGGGTTGCGGAAATATTCCCCAATTCGGTATCTCCCACCAGCGGGGCACCGCCCCAGCCGGGACAAGCTCTAAGCTCCCGACCGATCTTTACGGCATACATGGTATGCAGTGCAAGTAAGTGTATATGTAAGTTAGGGCGAGGACAGGACAAGGAAGAGCAAGGAAAGATCGCGTGCGCGGTCCGTGGCCCGTTTGTTAGGGTACTGCTCCGGCATTCTCCTAACGTTGATCGGAGAAACCACGGAAAACTACCTATCAGAGCAGGTTGCCGCTAGCATTCTCCTCCCCTCAGTGCTTGAATTCGTCCTAGCTATGTATCCAGTGTGCAAAACGCTGCCACTGTCGGGGGCACTGGTGGTGGGCGATGGACAGGGAGGGGCGGGGCGAGGCGGGGCGGGGCGGGGCGGGGCAGGGCGGGGCAGGGCGGGGCAGGGCGGGGCAGGGGCAGGGCCGGGCGGGGCGGGCGAAGACACCGGCGCAGCGGCGGCGGCGGCAAAGGAAAAACGGGACGGGTGCGCAGGCGTGGCGTGGAAGGGGCGGGGAGGGGAGGGGAGGGGAGGGGAGGGGAGGGGCCGGCGTGGCGACCGGTCTCGAAGGTAGCGGAGAGTAATCAATTGTGTTCGGGTGGAACCGAACGAAGAGTGGGCGGAAACCAGCGGTGCGGGGGAGCGGGATAACTGAGAGAGGAGGGATTTAAGTTGGGCGTTAGTAATGTAACGATGATCCAATCGAGGCTGGTACGACTGTAGAGGGAATTTCGGAAATTCTTTTTCTTTTTTCCTCTCGTTAAAGCTGATTTGAGTTTGGCTTAAATACATTTGATTAAATGAAATAACACGAGCCTAATTTGCCACCCGACAACCGTTTTCAAATATTTTCCGGAAGTCGCCAGAGAAATACTGGGTTACTTGCAAGTAAAACAGGCCACGTCCCAGGCATCATAAATTTCATTTCCTTTGTTTTCTTCTGAGTATTTGGTTGCATCGTACAGAGTTTCGTAGAGTGCAAAGTTTGTATCTGCGGTCGTAATACGAGTTCATAGAGACAACAAGGAACTTACAGAGCACAACAGAAAATAAAAGTAATGGCGGAGGTAATGACCATGACGAGTCACTCTAGCCCGCTCGGAATTTTTCATAGAGAAGCTGAAGTGTATTTGATTCGAGTGAGAGAGGCCACTGTTGTTGTTGCTGAGGGTCGGGGGAGGGGCTGATGCATTAGAGAAGAATGCGACGGGAGACAAGAAGAAGAGAGCGCGGGAGGCGTAAGGGCAACTTCACGAGGCGTGAGAAGCACACACGAAAGGGAAATAAACGAAGTGAAAGTCACTTCGATAGCAAAAGAGAAATGCAAATCATGGACCATCGCATCACCCCTACAACAGACCGTTGCTTAGCTAGAATTTTTATAATTTCTCCAACACTACTCTTAAGAGTCAAAGGTTAATTACACATCTTGAGAGCTCAGATTCATTTACTACGAGAATTTTAATTTTTATAATTTAACCAAAACATAAAAACAAATAAAACAAATGTTAATTACTTAACCAAACATTTTAAACACAGAAATATATTTTTAATTAACTTGTAGTTAACAATACATCCAAACAGATTTTGGACATAGGAACGAAAGTTAAACTACTTCGTATTTGCATATCTAAGAACCTCATATCTTCCCCTCGAGACATATTGCACGTAGTATATATAAATTCATCGTGTAGCGGTGTTATGTATGAAACATTTGGTTCTCCCTGCAGAATGTAATAACAGAATTCGCAAAACACAGCGCTATCGCAGCGAAAACAGACGGGCGAAGCAAGAGGGCGATTCTGTGAAGTCGAAGGTGGCGGCGGCGGCGGCGGTGGCCATGGAGCCATTAGACGGGAAGCGGCAGGCTCAGGAGACGCCCCCGCGCCGCGCAAATCCTATTAGAGAATTAGGAGGCGAATTGTGTTCATCGTGAGCACTCCGCGAGATTACCCGCACGCCGCGCCTCCGCCGCCTCCGCGTCACAGTCTCCGCCGTCGCCTCCTCTATCGCCTCCGCTTCCGTGTCAGTCTCCGTCGCCACCGCCTCCTCCGCCGCCACCCCTACCGCCTCCGCTACCACCTCGGTCTTCGCCACCGCCGCCTCCGTCTCCGCCACCTCCACCCCCTCTGCCACCGCCACCGTCTCTGCCTCCGCGTCCACCTCCACCTCCGCCACCGGCACCTCCTCCGCCGCCACTGCCACCGCCACCGTCTCCGCATCCACCTTCACCGCCTCCGCCACCTTCTCCAACGCCTCCGCTACCTCCTCCGCCTCCGCCGCCACCGCTACCGCCCCCGTCTTCACCTCCGCCGCCTCCGATACCACCTCGGTCTTCGCCACCGCCGCCTCCGTCTCCGCCACCACTATCGCCGCCTCCGCCACCGCCACCTCCACCCCCTCTGCCACCGCCACCTTCTCTGTCTCCGCGTCCACCTCCACCGCCGCCACCAGCACCTCCTCCGCCGCCACTGCCACCCCCTCTGCCACCGCCACCGTCTCCGCCTCCGCATTCACCTTTACCGCCTCCGCCACCTTCTCCAACGCCTCCGCTACCTCCTCCGCCTCCGCCGCCACCGCTACCGCCCCCGTCTTCACCTCCGCCGCCTCCGATACCACCTCGGTCTTCGCCACCGCCGCCTCCGTCTCCGCCACCATTATCGCCTCCTCCGCCACCGCCATCTCCACCCTCTCTGCCACCGCCACCGCCTCCGCGTCCACCTCCACCTTCACCGCCGCCGCCACCTTCTCTCCAACGCCTCCGCTATCTCCTCTGCCGCCACCGCCACCCCCTCTGTCACCGCCACCTCCTCCGTCACCACCACCGCCTCCGCCGCCATCGTCTCCGCCACCTTCGTAGTCAAGACGCCTCCGCCCCCTTCCATGCCGATCGACCCTGGAACGCCATCTCCATTCGTTGGCGCCGCTGCTTTCACAGCTACAACCCTCGCCCACAGCCTCCCCACCGTCGCCTTTCCCTCCGTCTACTCATTCAAAATAAATACAACAATTATTGTTATTATTATTATTATTATTATTATTATTGACAATAATCAGATACGCATTTAAACATACAAATCTAATGGTCTTAAAGACACACGTCTAGTGTATACGGTACGGGTGCGCATGAAAATATATTACTCCCATATACTATGAAAGATTAAATCGTTTCCTACTTCTAAAGGCAAAATTTTAATAGATTACTTGAACTTTTTTCCTATTCAAAAATTGTCATATAAATTATACACGATTTTCACTTTTCTCCTCCCTCCTCGTCTCTCTTATCTTCAATTAGTGGTTAGTTTAATCTGCAGCTATAAGTTTTATTATCAATGCCTGTTAGCGAACGCAATTGATCCTACATCTCTTGTCGCTCTACACGTGCGAACTACTTGGCTCTGCCGATGCTGCAAAAGCTCAGTGTTCAATGACACAGCCTACATTGACGCAATTTGTAGTCCGACCCGTGCGGACCCGCGCCTTTGGCGTCTCCAAGGCCTTGCTCTCTTTTCTTCTTTGCCGCGTCCATCATCACATGCCCTCTTACCCGCAGATGTCTCCAACTCCTCGCTCTATCTTCACTGTTATCGTCTTCAATTCCTCCTCCTTTTCGCTAATACCATCTCCGTCTCCTCGCCCCCTCTTCGCATTTACGAAATTATCTTCTCTCCTCTTCGACGTGCCGTCTCCATATCCTCATCCTCCCTTTGCCGTTGTCTGCATCTCCTCTCTCTATCTTCACCGTTGCCGTCCCCATCTCCTCGTCGTCCCTTCGCCGTTGTTTCTATCTCCTCTCCTTGACATCTCCGCAGGCTTCATCTCCTCGCCCTTTCTTCGACATCACCGTCTCAATCATCTCGCCCTCTCTTCCCTGATGGCGATTCCAATTCTTCGCCCTCTCTTCACATTTGGCGCTCGACCCCACCCGACTTCACATTCTCCACCACCTCGCACTCTCTTCGCTGATGCCTGAATCTGCTCGCATTCATTTCGCCGTTCTTTCCATCTCCTCGCCCTCTCTTCGCCCTTTGGCGTCTCACAATTCTTCGCCCTCTCTTCACATTTGGCGAGTCTTCTTCCTTACCTTCTCTTCGACGTTCCTTCCCTATCTCCTTGCTCTCCAGGCTGTCGTCGTCTCCCCCTGCTCGCCCTCTCTGGCCACTGCCCCAGGGTTCGCCCCCACCGCCCTTTCGCCCTGCGAGGGCGAGTGCGAAGGGCCGAAGTGGCCGCGCGCGACGGCGCCGCCTGCCGTGTTCCCCCGTCCTTTGATTAAAATCCGCTGTCGATCTTCTGCATACCGGAAGCGGCGGCTCAGTGCATCAACTGATGCCACTACAGTGCCTCTGACCGGGAGGTCCTACGGTTACACTCCCCACGGTAGAAGGATTTTCTACACTAGTTTTTCAGTTAGGTCGAATTCAGTCGCTGTCTGGAGGAGAATTATAGTGGCCGGCTGCTCTGATCGGTAGTTTTCCGTGGTTTCTCCGATCAACACCAGCCGAATGCCGGAGCAGTACCTTAACAATCGGGCCACGGACCGCGCGTGTTCTTTCCTTTCTCTTCCTTCTCTTTTCCTCATCCCTCTCTCACACACACACACACACACTTACACTAACATGCACTACACTACCACACATGTCGGGAGACCGGTCAGGGACTTAGAATTTGTCCCGGCTGGGGTGGTGCCCCACTGATGGGAGGTACTTAGTCAGGGAAAACCTCGCTAGGGTAGTTGACGCGCCCTGAATCATAATCAATCAATCAATCAATCTTCTACGTGATATTTCATCGCGGCCTTCCACGCCCATCATCGGGAGTTGCCCGATCGGAAATCTTCAATTAGGCGCGTGCCCATTTACGTAAGGAACAGGGAATATTGTCTTGTGTGTGTGTGTGTGTGTGTGTGTGTGTTTTCCTTCTTTTTCTTTCTTCCAGAAATCCTTCATCCTAAGCTGATACGTAGGAAGGGTTGAGAAGCGTAAGAGAAAACTCGTTCGCTAAAAGGCATTCAATTACAATTGGTTACCACTCTAGAATTTACACCTTTTTTCCGATTAGTGCAGTGTTTTTTCCGATTAGACCCGGATTTTAATGACAAGTCATATATTTTTTCTGAGCCTTCGGGTGAATTTCAAAACAAGTTATGCACGAATTCAGGTATTGTCGATTAGAAAAACGTATTTTTATTGTGCATATAAAGTCATATTTACACCGTTTTTAATAAAAGCTTTTTATATTATTAATTTATTATTTTTATTTTATTTTATTAATTTATTTTAAATTATTTTATTAATTTTTATTTTATTAATTTATTATTTTTATTTATATATTTATTATTTATTATTTTATATTATTAATTTAATATTTTGCCCACAATGCGTACATATGTCATATTTTTAAGGACACAAGAATAAAAGGCTTGGAAATGTGTCTCCCATGACAATGTATCAGGTGATATTGTCACAAATAAACTCAAAAATTATACTACAAAGGATTATTTTAAACAAGAAGTACGCAGTATTAAACAAGACGTTTGGTTTGATGGGTTTTATTGTACTGTACTTGATTTCTTTAACAGACACAAGCAATTTTTTTAAAATGCTAGTTAGTTGCAAAGACTGCAAGCCGTATGTACCGTACTCATAATCTGTTGAGTGAATTTTTTGTTTGTTGTACCAAAAAATTATCAGTAATTTAAAAAAATAAACTTGTATAAAGTCATATTTTATTTTTTAAGGTTATATTTATATATGTTTTAGGTCATAAATGCTTGCAAATTTCGCTGATTTTTAGGTCATTAAAATCCGGGCCCTAGTAATTATTGCTATAACATGGAGGTTGGTTGAACAGTCTGAAATATGAACCGTATGAAACAAACGGTATCAATAAAATGTGTGGAATTAGAAGAACTCCAGAAAACCGATAGTTTCAGTTCACTGTGACTTGATCTCGGACATTCTTTACATTTTAGGAATGCCTGTTGTAATGACATCAAAGGTATTTTCTTGCACGAGGAAAATCCATCGAATTCCATCCATCGATCACATGGATGACGTATAAAATTTCATACACTGCCTGAATACTGTCTGGTATTGCCCGTTAATAGAAAAGTTACTCTTCAAATCTGAGGTCATAATACATGTTTTTAGAATAACTACGATTTAAATGCGCAACGCAGTTCTCACATATTCTCATACGTGCTTTATTCCAAATGCCTGACAAACATTTTTTAATTTTTATTCACGTATTTGCGAATACACTGCATTCTTTGCAGTCATCTTTATATTTAAAACACTACGGGTTTCCGTTTAGAATGCAATTTGAGCTTTCTACATGACCGAATTTCGTGATTTTTGCTTTAAAAGAAACGAAGTGAGCCTCAGAAGTGTTATACCTCGCTATTTTTTATAGTTTTCTTAGTATAAACGCCACATTTTAATAAAATCGTAAAAATAATAAAGTGAATTCTTATCTGCCGTCATTTGTTCATTATTTGGTTCTGCAAGTTACAAGCGATAGTAGATTCGTTACATCTCGGCACAGGTAAATCTGTGAGTGTAAAGTTATAGTTACGCTTACGAAGGCCATAGGTGTGCAAACATGCACATTACAACAAAAAATTGACATCTTATTCACGAAGAATTCTCTACTTTTTTAAATACCACGTATGTGAGTCCATGTGCAGCTTTTGTACAGAATTTTCGTATAAAATATGTCTGAACAATCACGCTTCCCGGTTCATTTATCTTTCAGTAAAATATACTAAAAATTTTGACACTTCTGTGGATTTCATCCTAGTTACCGTCAAATTTTGGCGGGTTTCTACTAGTATTAATACACAACTAATTAAAATTCCAACATTTTCTATCAATGACTTTTCGTCAACAATGTGTTGATGTAATACCTTTACCCCAGCGCAAGCAATTTAATAAATTACCCAAGCGCAAGTAAACATTTTTCGAATGCGAAATTCGAATTTCATTTTGCAAATGCGAAGGAATAAAATGCCAGCGGAATCCCTTCTCGATGTAATCCGGGTCCACTAATGACCCAGCTCGTTATTTCTCGGTCGTCGAGAAGCAAGTACTAGTTTGCCCTAGTTAGAGCTCCAGCGACGTCAGCATTGGAGGAGTTAAGGCGAAGTGACCACACCCCGTCCCACAGAGTAACAAGGAGGTCGACGCCGATACGCATGAGCAAACGCGATTACTCTCATTTACAAATAGAATCTCCTGGAACGAAATAGTCATTGGCTGATGAAAATGGCTAAAATTGGTTTTCTTATACAAATGAAGTGATATCAGTGATAATTTTAAAAGAAAGTAAAAAGGACATTTCCTAATATTATGTATTACTGTACTACTTCTAATCAGAGAAAAAATAAAATAGTATTTCTAGTCAGTTCTATTCCATGCTGCCCTACTTTTTATTACAATGCATACTAACACGAATGATCGCTTTGTGAATTATAACTAATTCATTTGTCATAATCACAACAGGCAGTATAGTTCTAAAATATTTTGAAAAATATTCAATTTCTGTTTAATATTTATATAATGCAAGTGATCATTACACTCAACTATCAATTTTAATAATAATAATAATAATAATAATAATAATAATAATAATAATAATAATAATAATAATAATAATAATAATAATATTTGTAAGTGACGAGCTTAGGCCGAAGTTTATCCTTCATCAGTTATGGACTACGAACTGTAGCATTCACTATCTGCTGTGAGGTTCACATGCAGGCAATTGTTCCTGAAGTATTTGTAAAATCTATAGAGTATTTGAAAAATAAAACATCTGGCTATGGTGGTTGGTGCAGTATTGACGGGAAGCAACATGTTTATAGGACCTCTTCTTTAGATATAAAAATACAGGCTCATGGAGGAGGGGGGGGAAACTACATCTACCCGCCAGTTCTGGAGCATGTGTTCCTTTTATAAGCATTTGTTTAATTTGTTTACTAAATAATGAGGGCAAAACTGTTTTGTGAAAACCAAAATATCGTTTCACAGTATGAATGATATACAGCGAATCAATATCATCGTTAACATGTTTCACTAAAAATGTTTAGTAAATAAATTAAGCTAGAATAAAACCATACGTGGTATTACTTTCAGGGGTACCAAGAATAAAGAAGTATGGGAGCCACTCGAAAGAAGGAGAATAAAGTCGCGTCTCTATGCTGTGTATAAAGCGTACACGGGCTTTCCGGCGTGGAAATAAATTCAAAGTCGGTTAGGAAAACCTACACATTTCGGCAGAGCGGATCACATGCACAAAGTTCAAGCAACAATTTAGAAAACGGACGTTCGAAAATATTCATTCGCGAATCGAAGTATTAGAAACTGGAACGGTTTATCTGAGACAATCTTTGATCCCGTTCCACAAAGCCTCAGCAAATTTAAAAATAAATTAGATTTCTAGATGTTCATATATGTGTATTATATCTTTAATGTTATTAAATAACTAGTCTACTATGTAAAGCACAACTCGTATGTTATTGTAACTATTATTATTATTATTATTATTATTATTATTATTATTATTATTATTATTATTATTATTATTATGTGCAGTGGTGTGCACTACAGTGGTGTTGTGAAGTTGAGGGAAACGAGTATATAGAAAACATTCAAACTCAGAGACCCGCAGTGGGGTGAAGTGAAGTGAAGTGAAGTGAAGTGAAGTGAAGTGAAGTGAAGTGAAGTGAAGTGAAGTGAAGTGTGGCGAGGTGGAGTGCTATGAAAGCTTGCACGGTGAATTGTTGATGTTAATTTGAAAAGTTTGTAAATTTTGTAAAGTTGTTAAGTTCTGTATTGTTAAGTTAGTGTATTATGCCACCAAGTTCTAAAACGTATTTGCAGAATTAGTAATGAATCTAAATCAAAATAAAAGTATTGCGGAGAGGACATAAGTACTAGGCTCTGTCGCCACTGACGCCCGCGTATGAGATGTATGGTTTACCAGAACGTAGAATCAGGCAGTTCATCACTAGTTCTTGGAGTTTTCTCCAGTATTCAACGAATGAGACCTTGTGTTTGAAGGAAAATGTAAATGTAATGAAACTCACGGTTCTGTACACGATCACAGAAATGAAGCAGTTAAAAAGGCGAATAAAAATTTCACCAATCAAAGTAATCACTAATCAACATTTATCAAATTCACTTTATCTCTATTGCCAACATGAATAGTAGCATAGATCGATACATTCAATGGAAATAAATTAAATGGCGAAAAATTAAATGGATTCTTGACAGAAAAAGAACGGCCTTTCATCATGCATTTCAAGACAACATACAATGAGAAAGCCTAGTTTTATAGCGCTGACCTTTCGAAACTACTTCGTAGAAGCTCTGCTATTATTGAGTTGTACGAACTAAACAGTGATCTAATAAGGATAAGTTTAGTTGGGCGGAAGAACCCACAAGAAATAATGAATTCCATTCCACCCATTCTTCCATATTCCCTTGATGAGGAGAGAGGTTTAGGAGAATACCATAACAAGAACTTCTCGACGCGGAAGAGAAGTCATAATAAGAGGCCTTGAGAAGCACTTTATGATTGATGAACAAATGTTGCAATAGCAGAAAGGAAAGATGTGACTTCTTCAGAAGAGACTAGTGACGTCATGGACAACAACAAGATTGAATTTCATTCAACATTAAATAAACTTAATGCACTTCTTTCGAGTAAGCAGACATGTTTTCCGTGGGATATGAAAATAAGTGAACACAAATGTTGTTAATATAGAAATGTTTGAATATTGTTATCAGTGGTCATGCTTTAAATAAAATAAAATAATACTGAAAAAAGTTGCACTTGCATTATTTCTCCCTAAAATATTTTCATGGCATAATAATATACGTGATTTTAGAACAATTTTCTACACTGTTTTAGCATGAATCATTTTCATTTAAAATATTCTTTCCAACAGACACAATCGTGAAATTACAGCAACAAGGTCTTGTAAACTGCTTTTTTTAAACTTTTATTTTCACCTTCAAAGTAATTTTTCTTAAATGTAATTGAACGTCACTTGTATCACTATGCTTTTATGAGTCTCATGTGTCTGTGTTTGTAGTGCAATGGAGATCGTGAGAATAATATTAAAACTATGTTCATCAATCAGACAATAAGATATGTATTCTCATGCGGTTAAACACGTTATTAAGGGAGACAAATATTATTTTGAATTTAAAGATTGTTTCTCCAATTACTCAAAAATAGAGTAGAATTTTGAAAGTCGATAAAATAACTTGAACTTTTTGCACTTCTCTTCCAAATGCCACAGTTTTTAACATTTCTTTTTTACAAAGTCATTGCTATTTTTTCGCTAAATAAAGAAATAAAATAAATATATTGTGATGAATAGTGGAATAACGTTCAAACGTTCATTGCAACAGAAAACAACGTCCAACGTATCATAGATAAATATATTTACCATTGTCTTTGGTCTTTCCACGCTTTTCTGGTTTCAGAAAACAAAATGCCTGGGTAGAATTCTAACTACCGCATATAATGCTGTGAATATGTTCCTAGAAGCCCCCAAAAGGTTTTTTAGATATAAAAAAGTTCTCTTTAGTTTAAGACAAAGCCAAAAAAAAACTATGAAAAGAAAAATAGTAACAGCCAAGATTTAAATATCTCATTCAAATCATGACAAAAAAGCCAAGATAGTGTACATAAAGAATGGAAATGTCAGAATATAACGATGAACACAAACCTACAGAAACGATAATTGATAGTTAGTGATTCCGGGCGCGTCAATTGCTAAGGCCATAAGTCCTGTAAGTGTAGTGCATTTTTCCTGAGAGGTGGCAGTGATCCCCTGCTGGATGGCCAGACCAGCGCCGACCTACCGTCGGCACCCCCTACCCCAGCCGTGACAAGCTCTAAGCTCCCTACTGATCTTCCGGAATGTGTATTAGTGCAGCGCATTTTAGTGTAAGTGTGTAAGTAAGGGCGATAAGGGGTAAGCGATATGTAAGGGGTGAGGGTAAGCCAAGGAACGGGAATCGCGCGCAGTCCGTGGCCCGTTTGTTGGGGTACTGCTCCGGCATTCGCTTGGTGTTGATAGGAGAAATCACGGAAAGCTACCGATGAGAGCAGCCGGCCCATCGAATTATACTCCAGACAGCCACTATATTGGACCACCGTCGGGACTCGAAGCTAGAACCTCCCGATCAGAGGCACTGTAGTGACATCAGTTGATGCCTTGATTGATTGATTTTTTTCGTGTTTCCGGGCGCGTCAACTGCTTTGGTCATTAGTCCCGTTAGTATAGTGCATGTTTTTTTCTCGGGAGATGGCGGTGATCTTCCCCCGCTGAATGGAGAGATCCGGCACCGACCTACCGTCGGCTAGTGGGGTTTCTCCCTAACCTGGACTCTCCCACCAGCGGGGCGCCGCCGCAGCCGAAACAAGCTCTAAGCCTCCGTCCGGTCTCCCGGAATATGTGGTAGTGAAGTGCATGTTAGTGTAAGTGTGTGTGTAAGGGGAGAGAATAGGACAAGGAAGAAGAAGGACATCGCGCGCGGTCCGTGGCCCGTTTGTTAGGGTACTGCTCCGGCATTCGCCTGGTGTTGATCGGAGAAACCACCGAAAACTACCGATCAGAGCAGCCGGCCGCTAGAATTCTCCTCCAGACAGCGCCTGAATTCGACCTAGCTGAAAAGCTAGTGTCGAAAATCCTGCCGCCATCAGCACTCGAACCTAGGACCTCGCGGTCAGAGGCGCTGCAGTGACATCAGTTGATGCACTGGGCTACCGCTCCCGGTAGTTGATGCCCTGAGCCACCTCTCCCGGTATAAACGAAGAATACGACGAGACAGATGGTAGTGAAAAGGGCAACGGGACAACTGAGGCCCAGCACGAGACAGCAGCAGCCGTGGGCGATGAAGGCTGCGCGACCGCCCAAACGGCGCAGACAGGCGCGTGGGAGTGCGTCGATATCCGCCCCGCGGGCGTGCGAACGGGCGGCCAGTGGGCGCGGCGCAACGCCCAGGGCGACGGGGCGTGGGCGGGGTCGGGCCGCTACGAAAGCAAACGCACGCGTCATGCGCAGGACGAGCTGTCGCGCTCCGTGTCCAGCGCTGGCGCAACAAACGCTTTTTACAACGTCCAACGCCTCCCGCGCGGTTTCCCCCGAAAAATTTGTTTTGCCACGCCGCCACGCAAACTGCGCCAAGGTCCTTTCCGCCGCGGGCGCGGGTGTCTACTCGTTTGTTTGGGCGCCCGTCACCGGCCGCTGCTATTTCCAGGGGATTTCGCGACCTGCGGCTGGCCGTCAATGGAGCCCACACGGGTCCTCGTAAACATTGCGATTTCTGGGATGACAAAAGCCTGCTCGAATGCATTCAATGCGGCATTATTGTCTACAATACGATAACATAGACATAAAAATTTGAAAGTTCACCGTGCCCTACTTTAGTGATATTTCAGAAGAGCTATTAAAAGAAAGTAAATCTCGGTTTAAGAAAGAGGTTTATCAAAATTACATTACATTACTTATATTTGAATTATTTATTAATACATTCCAATGTTAATCACGTAATCACAGATTTTCGCAAGCTTATCGTTCTCGCTGACGCAATACCCGATAAACACTCATGATTATCGAGTGTAAATCTACGAAAACACATTTTGTGCTTAGATTCAGGATATTCGTTATCTTTCTTTCATTCATCTTGCCTTTTTCTCTCTTGATTACAACAATTAATACACATAACGTAATCAATATCAAAATCTGCTGTAGATAGTAAATGATTACCTTTCCATATGATTTAATGCAATTAATAATACACAAGAATTATTGTACATCTACTTGTTTTTCTTATTATAGCGACATTACACAGATCATATTCACAACAAATTCTTCCAGAGAAAGAGTCACACATGCACTGGCTGATTGCTACTGAGTGCACAAGAGGAGCCAGAAAATGAATTATTGCTAATGGAGCGGGTTGAAATAAAATATGAAGATTACACACAAAACTGCATGCAAAATGTTTAAACCTATATGATATTTTTCCTTAATCATGTGAACACAGAAACAATATGACAAGAAATATGCAAAAGATATTTTGAATGAAGTCAATATTTTGTCAGAAATCTCATTAAAGAACAAAACCGAACAAAATTCCACCACAGGATTTCTACATCGTTAGAAATATCGCAGTATACTCCATAATATGCAAATAATGTGAATTTATTGTTTAAGCGATAACTGCACTCAAATGCCCAAATGCTCAATTGTGTAAGTAATCGAACTGCAGTCACCAGTCGTTACTTTTCTACATGATTTGAAGGAAGCATATCCACTAACTACTTACTAATGCTTCACGTCTCGATATTGTGTTTCTCCAATGCCTTGAATATACCATGACAATAAACGTCATTCTGCGCCAGAGAAGGTTCTGCTACAGCAATAAGTTTCTCTGACTGAAAATTTAACGCGGTCTCTGCTAACCGAATAAAATTCCCGAAAAAAATTTTCATCACGAGGGTCCGTGCTGCGGAATTGCCGGGTAAATAATGAAGGCGACAGAAAGCAACGTCTTACATTTTTCAGCGGCAGAGGTCTTGCGGCAGATTACACAGCAAAAAAAAAACAACTCATGCATGGACGAGACAAGTTTCAGGCAGTCGTAAACAGCCCAATTTCATTGCAGATCCTCTTAAGTTAATGGTTTAATGCTGCAGTTCCGCACCACATTAAAAATAAAATCTTTCATTAAGATAAAGTACACACGAAAGTACGCAGCCACGATGCGGGTAATTTGCACGCAGCAGATAAAAGACATAAACCGCAGGCGAAGGCGCCATGGGCAGGGGTGGGGGATAGCGTCTTGAGGGGCCGCCCAGTACAAAAGGGTGCTCCCGGATGCTCCCTTACGTCCAGGTCTGAGGTGGTCGCAGCGGAGCCGATTTTGGCCGAGATTTCGGTCGGCCGACGTCGGACATATGCGTTCGATATGTCCGATGCGTTCAAACACATGCTAGTAAATGGAAATGGGCGTATTGAACCCCAACGGCATTTTTAAGGATTTTTAAGCGCGAAAAAATCCTTCGTATGCCTTCCTTCGGAGGGGAAGTAAAGCCGTCTGTTCCATGTAGTAGATTTACTGCATGTAAAATATCCTCAAGCCTAAAAGAAGCCTCTGAGAAAAATTGACATCCGCCTGTTTCGTCGACCAAGATAATACCTCCTTTCTCCGCTAGATAGTGAAAGGAACGTAGAGAAATTTACGTGGTTAGATGGAAGAGCGGGCCTGATGGCATGAGTCTCGCCACGTAAAATAAGGCATTGAGGAAACTAAACAACGGCCTCTTCCGACGGTGTCCGGAAACGTCGCTTGTTAGATGAAAATCTTTCCGTTTGATTCTATCGGTTTCCATTCGCCCGTAATCAGCTGGATAGTCAAGATCATGTATTATCAAGACTACTTACAACACATGTAGATGGTCTTGAACGTGCTTCTCGCAAAAGTTTCAAACAAAACAATGGAATTATGGGAATATTCGAACGATTTCGGGTGCAATATTTGGGTGTTTTTTCGCATGAAATAAGTCGGGAGATTTCGCTCGCACCTTCCATATTTCGCCAGCACTGTCACCTTAGCCTAAGAATCGGGTTGATCACGCGAACAACGCTGCCTTCCTGATGGACTGAATGATCCCACTTTGACTGTGGATATAGGAGTCCAAATTCTCGAAGGCACCTGTGATCGGTGATAAGCGTAGAGCAGAGCATTGTATTGACTTATAGATTGATAGGTGATTCCGGGAGCGTCAACTGCTAAGGTAATGAGTCCCATAAACACAGTGTATGTTTTCTCCCCGGTAGATGGCGGTGATCTTCTCCCGCTGGATGATGAGATCCGGTGCCGACCTTCCCGAACCAGGTACCAGAACCAGAGTGCACCGCCCCAGCCGGAACAAGCTTTACACTCCCCACCGATCTCCCGTCATGTGTGGTAGTGTAGTGGATGTAAGGGTATGTGTGTAAAGTGAGAGGATAGGACAAGGAAGAGTAAGGAAAGATCGCCCGCGGTTCGTGGCCCGTTTGTTAGGGTAGTGCTCCGGCATTCGCCACATGTTGACCAGAGAAACCACGAAAAACTACCGATCAGAGCAGCCGGCCGCTAGAATTCTCCTCCAGACAGTGACTCGACCTAGCTATGTAGGTGGTCTCGAAACTCCTGCGTCCGTCGAGACTTGAACCTAGGACCTCTCGGTCAGAGGCACTGCAGTGACATTACTTGATGCTCTGAGCCACCTCTCCCGGTAGCAGCATGTTGGACGCACGGATTGCCGGGCACTTGGTGCGGGTTGTAGGAACTGGATAATGGTTCTTAAAATTGCTTTTCCAAACTTCCTTCATATTACATTATCCTCGAGAGGTTTTTAATTTTGGGCTGTCTCAAGTTATCAAGGGATTATATTGAGATGAAATGTTGAAATATTTTATTAACAAACGATTTTTTACCCTCTGTAATTAAGTTCCGTTAGAGTTATGCCTTCTTAGAGTTACATGGATGTACATGTTTTTTTAAGGTTATTTTTATTTGGCCTTTTTCGAGAACTCACAGTCCACACCTCCAGGTCTCTTTATACAATTATTGTAATGGGTATGTATAAGATGCCTTAAAGAACTCCAAAGACACGTATGTCGAAGAAGAAACAATAAATTAAAAATAATAATAATTAGATGTCTGACAATAATTAAGGAATTCTTATGTTGTGTGTGATTGATTTGATTAAGGAATGTTCATGTTGTGTGTGATTTATTTCTCAAGAATTCGAAGTAAAAAATTAAAGTTTTGCAATCCGTCATACACAACGACTGTGCGGGTTGCGGTACAACGTCACTGCAACTGCACATCAAAGGACAACGCCGAGATTGATCTATGGATGGGTCTTCCGCCCATAAAAATACGATGCAGTCTCATTAACAATTCGAATGCTTCGCAGTATTCATTGCAATGGGCATTAGACTCAGTGCCGGATACATAGAATTTCACAAACGTGAAGAACTCTCCATGTTTATGAGCAAGACAAGCCATTATGAAAGGAGAAAACATCTCCAGCAGTCGGAGGAGATATTCATATTTTTGAATCATTCTTTCGCGCAAACAACCCTCTCTCATTCGTCCAAAACATTGGAATATCTTGCATACCTAAAATCTTGCAGTTCGCGAATATTGCATGTCCAGAAAAGATGAAATACCTCCATCGTCGCAAATATTTTACAGATACTTTTGGCGAAGAATGCGTCTCGAAACAAAGAACAATGCAATTAAAATGTTTTAATCACGCATGTTATATCGGATAAAAGAAGAAAATATTCCTTTCAAAGATTCAAAAATTCTCATGAAAGATGGAAATACGAATCTCTAAGAGCAATGTTTAGAAATGTTTTCATATAACAGTAAACTGCCTTTTGTCAATTTTTACATTCACCTTCACTTACTTCCGTAATATGTAAGTTACTAGGAATTTAAAACACTAGTATTAGACAATACTTTCAAAAACGTGAAAGAGGTCCCTTTATTTCATTTTACTACACAAATGAATGTAATCGGTTATTTTTAACCTACAAAATACGCTGATTATGTCAGATGTTCTGTCAAACGTTTAGCCCCTCACATTCATATCGTCGCTGTCTTTATCGGTGTTTCCCAGAAATCAGCCCGCTGTTCGAGCCTGATACCGTCGCGATTGCGACAATCAATATGTGGTATATTACCTCACATTAACCGCCACTGACAGCCAAAGGCGATGACGTATTCCTCAGTAAACCTTACTTTTACAGAGCTGGCACAACAATAGCGCTTTCTCTCTTTCTCTCTCCCGCTCGCTCTCCCACTCTCTCCCGCTCGCTCTTTCTTTTTCTCTCAATCTGTCGCATCTCTCTCTCTCTCTCTCTCTCTCTCTCTCTCTCTCTCTCTCTCGCTCTTTCTCACGCTCGCTCTTTCGCTCTCTCTCTCTCGCTCTCTCACTCTCTCTTTCTTTCGCTCTCTCACTCTTTCCCGCTCTCTCTTTCTCTCTCTCTCAATCTGTCGCATCTCTCGTTCTCTTTCTCTCCCCCGCTCTCTCTCGCTCTTTCTTTCTCTCTCAGTCTATCGCATCTCTTCCTTTCTCTCTCTCTCTCTCTCTCTCTCTCTCTCTCTCTCTCTCTCTCTCTCGCTCGCTCGCTCGCTCGCTCTTTTTTTGTCCATTATGCTCTAAAACCCAGCGTTGCCCGGGATTTCTTCATCTCCAATCCTTCTGATGAAGGAAAAATATTTTCAGTTTTATTTAAACTACGGCGTTTAAAATTATTACTTTTAATGTAATTGGTTCAAATTGTAATAAAATACAATAATTTTATTTCATTTTATTTTATAGTACATTGGTATAAGATTTTAAAAAAATCTTACGCAACTGGTTTCTAGCGAATCTATTCTTCTGCACCACTACTGGCCTCTGGCGGAACATATTAGGAACCATTCTGCTCTTAGCGAGTGGCGAAAACTAATGATTGGTGCATCTATTTAAATTATTTTCCACATTTGTGTTGTATTAATGTTTACCAAACTATGCAAGAACACTGCGACAATCCTGAAGAAGAGCTTGTAAAAATTTCATATCTATTCACACACTACATTTTTGGATCGATATCGGTTGTATGTCCTTGAATTCACTTTAATTAGAATAGATTTACAAAGGTCGCAGAAACGTCGAGGTTATTAGTAAGCACATATAATATTACACTAGTTTATACTATATATATATATATATATATATATATATATATGTGTGTGTGTGTGTGTGTGTGTGTATGTGTGTGTGTGTGTGTGTGTGTGTGTGTGTGTGTGTGTGTGTGTGTACAGTACAGTTTATTAATACAATAATATATTACAAAGAAATCACCTCAGTATATTCCAATTCATAGATTACATAATGAACACGGTTGCATTGCATATATTTGTACATATTTCTTTTCTTTATAGATAACAATAATTTATGGACAAATGTACGGATGAGTGGAAGGCAGTGTTAAGCAGGGTAGTTAGGCAATAATTTAAAAAGATGTTTATAGAATTCAATGACAAGTGAATAAACGAACACTGACTTATAAACAATGATTCAATTTGCAGAGTTGAATTGATGAAACAATGATGCAATATGCAGAATGAAAACTAATAAGCAGAGATTAAATGAATAGTTGCGAAGTGAACAGAATGGTAAGGTACTACTAATTTACCTTTCGCTATAGTATTCCAGGGTCTAAACTAAACTCTTCACGACTTACCTGGAAGTGTTTTTGTATAAACTGTCCACGAATCCGCGCACTATGGCGTGGGAAGCCTTGCCTTACAATAGGATGTATGGCTGCTAATAATAATAATAATAATAATAATAATAATAATAATAATAATAATAATAATAATAATAATAATAATAGATGGCAGATGAAGCTCGGCTAGATGAATTTCGAAACGACCTCAAAAACGCAAACATAAGACCAGCAGACATTTTAGAAAGAGACACCTTCAGACACAAAGTAGACAAATGGGAAGTTATGTCAGAGCAACCTAAACAAAAACAGTACAGACCAAAATGGTCAGAAGAACGTAAACGAGCCTTTTCGGAAAGAATGAAAGCCTATTGGATCAACACGAAGAACTCAAAGAAAAATTAATCGAATTACTTGCTTAACGTCTTCCATTTCTGGGGAGAATTCGCCAATAATAATAATAATAATAATAATAATAATAATAATAATAATAATAATAATAATAATAATAGTAATAATAATTATTATTATTAATATCATTTCCTCTGAAATCACTTTAAATAATTCAGTGTTAACTGTCCATTTTATTAGACGCGCTCCGCCATCTGAGGGAGTCTTGTAACCGGCGTGTTTGTAAATACAGGTCTTTGGGAGGTGGAGGGGAAGGGGGAGGGAACTTCGCAGTAGCGTCTACGCGCAGCGGGAGATAGCGGTTCGCGGAAATATTGGAGGCCGTATCAGGACGCGGGATTCGCGTCTATTGATACAATGATAGCGCGCGAGCGGCGCGGCGCGGCGCGGTTCGGCGCGGAGCGGTGAGACCGCTTCTTCCGCGTCGTCCTGGAGGCGGCGTCGCGGCGCGCGCCAACATTTCACGTCACGGACTTCCAAATCCCTTTTCCCTGAACTTTGTACGTACAGTCGACTCACGTTATAGTGAGCTCGGATGTAATGAACCCTCGCGTCGCTCGCAAAACATTTTATGTCACGGGCTTCCAAATTACTTTACCTTTGTACGTACCGGTTATAGTGAACTCGGATATAACAAACCCTCGGATCGCGCGCCAACATTTCATTTCACGGGCTTCCAAATTCCTTTTCTTTTAACTTTGTACGTATAGTCGACTCCGGATATAGTAAAATCGGATATAACGAACCCACGTTTATACTGAACTTAAGTCACTACTTAAGTCTAGTAGTACCTTACCAAATGGTTTAAGGACAAATAAAGCCATAGAAATTTTCATTTGGTGCTGTTTATGTACTTTGCTGTATTTCTATATAAAATAAAATCAATCGCTATGGAGAAATTCTGTTTAATTTTGACATCATCGAATACTGTGAACCTCGCATACAGTGAACCAAAAATCTCCAGAAGTTCACTATAACCGGAGTCGACTGTAATGAGAATTTATTACTTTAGTGATTGTTTTAATATTTTATTTATTATTGTAATAATTTTTATTTTCTTATTAACATCTATTTATGTTCTTTTGTGTTTACGTATATATCGCAAATGCAACTGTCTGCTCGATGTTTTTGGAAATAAATTAATAAATTCATACGATTTATTTAATAGTTATTTTTTAATTTACAGCTACTTGGGCGGTAGGTTAGTAACACCTACATAGTTTGATACATTGTTCATGTTGTTACAGATTCATTTGTGGCTCTTTTAATTACGAAAAGCAACTCTTGTTTTTTACTTTTCCTCACTCTTCTGTAATACACTATCCTCCTGTAACTTCGCACACGAGTCTTTAAGTCAACAAAGTCTTGAAGTTCTGCTCTAAAAATGGTTGCAAACAAAGATTGTTGCAACAAAACGATAACGTTCAACGAAAATAAGAGCTGTACCATTTTTTCTTTGCTCTATCCGAAGATACAATTCAATCGAAAACTTTGGTGCCATTATTAAGAAAATGTTTTTAAAATTGCTTTGATTTCACGCAAAATGATGCACAACTTATTTTTTGAAAAAATTATACCTGACCTTATTTAATGATTTATCTACGCAGAATGTTTATTAAGAAAAAAATATCTAACTTCAATACTGTAATTGTACGATGCCGAACATTTTTTTAACTTTTAGAATTTTCGAAAAGTTAGAATGAACGGACTGTCAGACGTTTTGCCGGGAAACAAATTTTCGGTGTCAAGTATCACAAAACATGAATTGTGACTTCATAACGTGTTAGAAGACATTATTTACTACACACGGGAACCAGAATTATCTACAAAGAATTATGCGTACGTTTTCTGTTCTAGGTATCCACGAAATACATATAATTTTTCTGTTAAAAAAATTCCGTTTTGCTGCAAAGCTTACGTAAGAAAAATTGCTTTTTGCTGCAAAAAAATCCGTTTTGCTTACTAATTACGTAGTATGCGAGAAAGTAAAAGTGATTAACATAATTATTATTTTAAATAAATCAAGACAGAGTTTTCCGATCCTGCAAATGTTACAGGGCCGAGAATGTCACGCACGTCAGCAAATTTTTCACATACCAATCGATTCCTTTAAACTCACCCGCTTCTTCGTTAGTTCAGGAATATATCTATGAATCTGAATTGATTTATTATATATAATTATTATTTATTTCAATTGTCATTGTGTAATAATATAATAAATAATAAAAATCGGCAATTTTCCACACCTCGTCACAAATAAAAAATGAAGATTTTAAACTGTAGGTAAGGATATAGAAAAACACGGTGTATATTCTATGAATTATTCACAATTAAGCGTCATTTAAATTTATTTCATTTACATCGAAACACCTAGAGAAAGAGCACGTTCCTACTCTATTTTATCGCAAACTAGCATGTGATTCAAACAATCTATAAACCAGTAACAAAAAATTTGAATTTTGAAATGAGTCTCAGAATTAATATAGAAAATTAAGGACAAATCAATCTGGTTTCTCATTTTAAAACTGTCGAAGAGAAAAATTAACAGCAGCAGAACAGAAATTGAATAAAAATTGTACGCCTATTTGTCAATCTTGTGAAATCACCTTCGAAACACATTATGAGTCAGAAACCGTAGGCAGCAGCGCTGAGTCGCAGATAAAGAAGTCACGACCCCGGCAACTCGTGAATCAGTGTCGTTAGCGGGAGCTCTCTCCGCAGTAAACAAGACGCACCGGCATCTCAGTTAATCGCACCGCCAGCGCTTTCGACCCACGCTCCCGGGGGCGGCAACGAGCGCCCAGAGGCGAAGTACACGAGCAAGGGGGCGGGGGCGAGGGCGAGACAGAGCTAGGGAGACGGGCAGTAAGGGTGAGGTGTGAATGTAGATGGTAAGGGTGAGAGTAAGTGGTAAAGGTGAGGTGTGAGAGTAAGTGGTAAGGGTGAGATGTGAGGATAAGTGGTGAGGATGAGGGTGTGTTGTAAGAGTGAGGTGCGAGGGTAAGTGGTAAGGGTGAGAGTAAGGGGTAAGGGTAAGAATAAGTGGTAAGGGTGAGATGTGAGGGTAAGTGATAATGGCGAGGGTAAGTGGTAAGGGTAAGTGATAATGGCGAGAGTAAGTGGTAAGGGTGAGGTGTTAAGGTAAGTGGTAAGGTTGAGGTGTGAAGGTAAGTGGCAAGGGTGAGGTGTGAAGGTAAGTACTAAACGTGAGAGTAAGTGGTAAGGGTGAGGTGTGAAGGTAAGTGGTAAGGGTGAGATTAAGGGCAAGGGTGAGATTAAGGGTAAGGGTGAGAGTAAGGGTAAGGTGTGAGGTGGTAAGGGTACGGGCAAGTTGGTAAGGGTGAGGTGTGAGGGTAAGTAGTAAGGGTGAATGTAAGAGTGAATGGAAAGAGGTGGTACGAGTGAGAGTAAGTATAGAGAGTGAGAACGTGAAAGCGCTGGGTGGATACATGCAAGAGTAAGGGGGATGGAAAAGGGTGCGAATAGGCAAGCGCGAAGACGAAAAGGTGGCTGAAGGGAGATAACGCAGGCCAAACAGGTGTACTGGCGGAATAGGGTCGAGAACAGGAGAGAAACGGTAAATAAGAGGTGTATTTAGATTCCAAGAATGTCTCGTGCAGACTATTTGGGCGTTAGTCCCGAGAGGAAACAACATTGCAATAGCTGGGAGGTGGCGGCGTTGGAACACCGCTAGATGGCGAGATCTGGCCCCGAACTACACGTCGCCTAGCAGAGTTTTCTCCTGCAGGTACCTCCCCCAAGGAAACAACACTCCAACCGAACTAATTCTAAGCTTCCGACTGGCCCCAGGATTGCGTGGTAGCGTACTGTAAGTAAGTGTGTGGTTGTGCGTGTGTGTGTGTAAAGGGAGACGAGAGGAGAAGCCTGAAGATCGTGAGTGGTCGGTGGCCCGTTAGTCAGTGAAGAATCCGCTCACAGCCGACCCGGTAGAGAGTGCTCAGTCGTAGGACTCCGAGAACCACTCATACGACCCGAAGAAAATCACCTTTGATACAAATGAAACAAACTAACGTCATCCATGGCGATGCCATTGCAAGAGATAGTGATGGAGTTATTTACAAATGAACTAAATGTAAAGGAACGCACAGACAAAACGCATGCATGGACTATTGCTGGAATTACGTTGCCAGCAGTGACCAAGGAAGAGCTGTCAAAGCGGAATCTCTCTATATCCGCAGGAGAACCCACGGAAAACTACCGATCAGAGCAGCCTCGCGCGGGGGCAGGGGCAGGGAACGGCGAGATCGGGGGCGAGGCGAGTAGGGCGAGGGCGGGAATGAGGGCGCGTGCTAGAGCGAGGGAGCGGCCGAGGGCTTGGCGAGAGAGCACGGCGAACGCTGAATCTACAAAGGCGATTAGGACGCTATCTCGCTAAACGCGTGTCGGCCGCTGCTTTACATGCGGCGGCTGCCATTAGTCAGCGGCGTGGCGCGGGGCGGGGGGCGGGAGGAGGGCACGGAGCGGGGCGGGGCAGAGCTGGCGGCGGGGCGGGAGGCGGGGCGGGAGGCGGGGCGGGAGGCGGGGCGGAGGCAGGAAGTGGAGGCGGGGCGGAGGGGGGGCGGAGGCGGTGGCGGAGGGCGTGGAGGCGCGGCGCGGAGGCGGGTCGGGAGGCGGGTCGGGGAGGCGGTCGCAGGCGGGTCGGGAGGCGGGGGCGGGAGCGGCGGAGGCGGGCGGGAGCCGGCCGAGGCGGAGGGAGGGCGCGGCGGAGGCGGGGCGGGAGGCGGGGCGGAGGCGGGGCGGAGGCGGGGCGGAGGGGCGGGAGGCGGGGCGAGGATGGGGGGCGTGAGGCGGGAAGGAGGCGGGGCGGGGGCGGAGGCGGCGAGGCGGCGGCGCGGGCGGAGGCGGGGCGTGGAGGCGGGCGGGAGGCGTGGGGCGCGGGAGGCGGGGGCGGAGGCGGGGGTGGCGGAGGCGGGGCGGGAGGCGGGGCGGAGGCGGCGGAGGCGGCGGAGGCGGGGCGGTGGGGAGGCGGACGGGGAGGCGGGGCGGGATGGGCCGGGAGGCGGAGGAGGCGGGGCGGGAGGCGGGGCGGAGGCGGGCGGAGGGGGTTACGGAGGTGGGTCGGGATAGCGTGGACTGGGGAGCGCGGGTCGGGGAGGCGGTCGCGGGGAGGCGGGGCGGGAGGCGGGCGTGAGGCGGGGCGAGGGGGCGGGAGGCGGGCGAGGTGGCGGAGGCGGCGGAGCGGCGGAGGCGGCGGGAGGCGGGGCGGAGGCGGCGGGAGGCGGGGCGGGAGGCGGGGGCGGAGGCGGGTGGGAGGCGGGGCGGAGGGCGGGGGCGGAGGCGGGGGCGGAGGCGGGGCGGGAGGCGGGCGTGGAGGCGGGGCGGGAGGCGGGCGGAGGTGGTGGAAGTGGAGGCAGGGCGGAGGTGGGGCGGAGGCGGGCTGGAGGCGGGGTGGGAGGTGTGGTGCTGTGTGCCGAGCGGGAGGCGGGGCGTTGCGGAGCTGGGTGGCCTCAGGCGGAGCGAGGGGGCGGGGCAAGGTGGCACGGGGCGGCGCGGGGTGAAGCGGTGCGGGTCGGCGCGGGGAGGTGCGGCGCGAGGCGGGGCAGCGCGGGGCGGGGCGGCGAGGGGCGGGGCGGCGCGGGGTGGGGTAGCGCGTGGTGGGGCGGCGCGGGGCGGGGCAGCGCGGGGCGGGGCGGCGCGGGGCGGCGCGGGGCGTGGCGGCGCGGGGCGGGGCGGCGCGGGGCGTGGCGGCGCGGGGCGTGAATGTGCGGGTGTGCGGGAGGGGGAGGGTGCGCGGGAGCGGCGATCCCCGATCGCACGGCCTCGCCGCGGCGCCGCGCCGCCACCTGCGGCGGAATCCGCGCCCTATAAGGCTAACTGGCGACCGCCTCGCTCGCCGCGCGCGCCGCTGCGTGCAGAGCAGCCGCCGGCCACGGGGAGGTGACCGCCTGGCGACAAGGCGCAGATTCCAGTGATGGAGGGGCTGGCGGCGGAGACTCCCATGGTACGGGAAAGTACCGGTACAGAATGGGAAATGTAATAATTATGTTTATCATAGGTAGGACAAAAGCTGAGACAGCCACTAACATGAACATTCGAGAAGATAGTGATGATAGGAAACGTACTAATTTGGAAAGTAGTTACACAGATGGGACTCGAATGCAAATTTGGAGAAGGGACAATGTAAACCATCTCAGAATTATTAAAGGAAGCAAAGATGAAAATTCATCGCAAATGTAATACCATTATCTGTGAATCTATTACACATAAGAAAACCTGTTCTTCGCAAATGTTGACATCGCTGGTGATTTTGCAAATGACTTTCTAAGTAAAGTAGCAAAAATCGTAGAGGTACGGGCAGCCGATTATATAATATACTTGACAGCACCATATGAGAGTAAACGTAAGGGATAGAAACGACTGAGTTATTATGGCGATATTGATGATGACGGTAAATTAGACGTAATGGTGTCGTACAAATGGATAAGGCCGCAAGTGCAAGCAAGACGGCAGAGGCGATGCAATCTCCCGAGGTCGCGGAAGCAGCCCCAACGCGGGCGGCAGGAGAAACGGCGTGGCCGCAAACGAGGGAGGCGAGGGCGGCAGTGACAGCGCTGCTTTAGAGGCCGTCCACCACATGGCGGAGCAGCCTCCGCCCAGCGACAGCTGTATCGGCGGCGGCGCATCTGCGTCGGGGGCGTCTTGCTCGTCGCTCCGCTTGGCGGCGCGGCGGTGCAGCGAGGTGCAGCGGGCGCCGTGCAGCGGCGGGGCGCCGTCTGGGCGGCGACGGCGATGGTGGGGGCACAGGCGTTGGCGAAGGCGATGGCGGTGGTGGTGGTGGTGGCTGTGGTGGCGGCGGCGGTGGCGGTGGTGGTGGTGGTGGTTGTGGTGAAGGTGGTGGTGGCGGTGGTGGTGGCGGTGGCGGTGGCGGTGGCGGTGGCGGCGGCGGTGGTGGTGGCTGTGCTGGTGGTGGTGGTGGGGGTATGGTTGATGGTAATGGCGATAGTGGTTGTTAATTAATGAGGGTTGCAATTTCAAAGGAGGTGGTTGATTGATTGATTTTTTTGTGTTTCCGGGCGCGTCAACTGCTTTGGTCATTAGTCCCGTGAGTGTAGTGCATATTTCTCGCGGGAGATGGCGGTGATGTTCCCCCGCTGGATGGCGAGATCCGGCGCCGACCAAACGTCGCCTAGTGGAGTTTCCCCCTAACCAGGACTCTCCCACCAGCGGGGCACCGCCCCAGCCGGGACAAGTTCTAACCTCCCGACCGGTGTTCCGGAATATGTGGTAGTGTAGTGCATGTTAGTGTAAGTGTGTGTGTAAGAGGAGAGGAGAGGACAAGGAAGAGGAAGGACAGATCGGGCGCGATCCGTGGCCCCTTTGGTAGGGTACTCCTCCGGTATTCGCCTGGTGTTGATCGAAAAAAACACGGAAAACTACCGATCAGAGCAGCCGGCCTCTAGAATTTTCCTCCAGACAGCGACTGAATTTGACCTAGCTGAAAAGCTAGTGTGAAAATCCTGCCATCGTGGGGAGTGTAACCTAGGACCTCCCGGTCAGAGGCGCTGCAATGACATCAGCTGATGCACTGAGCTACCGTTCCCGGTTCAAAGGAGGTGGTGATAACGATGATGGCGGCGACAGCAGTAGCGTCAGTGGAAGTGACGCAAGTGGCGGATCAGCGGTTGTAGCCGTGACGGCGCCTGCTTCGGTAGCAGGTAGCAGAGACGGCAGGGGCGGTAGTGGTGGTGACGGCGGTGATGGTGGCGGTAGCGGTAGCGCTGCTGATGGCGGTAGCGGTGGCGGTGGTGGTGGCGAGACGATGGCGTTGGCGGTGGCGTTGGCGGTGGCGGTGGGGGTGGCGGTGGTGGTGGCGGTGGCGAGGGCAGTGGCGGTGGCGGAGACGGAGACGGAGATGGAGGCGGAAGCGATGGCGATTGCGGCAGCGGCGGTGGCGATAGCGGTGACGGTGGCGGCGGCGGGGGCGGTGTCGGTGGCTGTTGCGATGGCGGTGGCGATGGCAGCGGTAGCGGCGGCTGTGGCGTCGGACATGCAGGCAGCAGACGCGCGTCCGTGCAGCGACCCTCGCCGCGGCGCCGGCCGCTGGTTGAACGAACTACCTGCCGCCGCCGCCGCCGCCGCCGCGCTCTCGTTAGAGCAATTCGCGCGCGTTAGAGGCGTCTCCGCTGACGGCTGACGGCCGCTCCGCGCCGGGAGCCTTGGGGCGGGGCGCGGGTGAGGAGCATCGACTCGACACATCAGTGCGAATGGAGGCTGCGGACGCGATTCTTCACTTATCAAGGGGTGAACGCTGTCACTCACAACGCGTACGGCGAAATACTGCATCCAACATGCAGAGCGCGGCGTACAAAATTTAAAATATATGCACAATAGATGCACACATTTTCACGTGGGCAAGCTATCCAATCAAATTTTGTGAGTGCGATCACACCACCCGGATGTTGAAGGGAACTGAAAAAGTCGTATTTTCAAATATGACATTCAGTCGCTGTCTCGACGAGACTTCTAGTGGCCGGTTGCTCTGATGAGTAGTTTTCCGTGGTTTCTCCGATCAACACCAGGCGAATGCCGGAGCAGTACCCTATCAAACGGGCCACGGACCGCGCGCGATCTGTCCTTCCCATTCCTTGTCCTATCCTCTCCACTTACACACACACTTACACTAACATGCACTACACTACCACATATTCCGGGAGACCGATCGGGAGCTTGTCCCGGCTGGGGCGGTGCCCCGCTGGTGGGAGAGTCCTCGTTAGGGGGGAACGCCACTAGCAGACGGCAGGTCGGCGCCGGATCTCGCCATCCAGCAGGGGAAGATCACCGCCATCTCCCACGAAAAAAAGCATGCACTACACTAACGGGACTAATGACCAAAGCAGTTGACGCGCCCGGAAACATGAAAAAATCAATCGAATATGGCTACACGAATTCCAGAAAGCAGAAGTTTGAGACTAACACGCGTCTAATTATTTTTAATTCGTAATATTAATGTAACGCAGAAATTCGTAAATGTATTGGTACTTATTATTTTAGAACATATTTACATTTTAACAATGTTTGAGAAAACCACATCACTTAAAGTGTATCTGATCCAGACAACAAATCGTTTGTTTGATATTAGCAGCGTATCATTCTTTACTCTATTTTCTTATGGGGGATCGCGATAAGTAATGTGCTGCGTTGAGGAAAAAAAACACGCGTGGAAGAAGTATTGCTATGAATCGATAATCAGAATGCAAGTTTCATGAATGATGCAAATTTTCACATTTCTGCTTGAATAGTTAAGTTGCCAAGTTCAAACAAAGATGAACCTGGCTTGCGAAGGCGGCAAGAAGATAAATAGCCATTTGTCGAATCACTAATCAAGGGATGATACAGTTGACTTCACACATGCCATTAGTCGCGTACGGGTAAGGTTTGATTCTCTCAAGTGAGATAAGACATTCCTTAGGGTTACCGATTCTGGAATAACAAACACAACTGCAGTTACACTCTCCGTTTATTCCTCATTCTAAGCGAGGTCAACCACAGGAAATTAGTGCCTTTTATGGTTTTACGGAACAAAAACTTGAAATTGCGGCATCGTAATTCTTGACGGGTAATCACATATACTTGAAACAAGATGGGCAATTTTGGATTCCAGTAAAACAATGTAAAGGTTAGCAGAGCCATTAATTCAAGTTGATTTGCACACAAAATCCTTCCTCGGCGTTCTGTTTTTAAGTGACATCCAGACCAAGAGAACGTAGCCAATACTGTACCTCGTTGCCTACAATGCGTAGTGACTCTGCTATTGCTATTTTCTCAGCCACGAGCTCGTAAACAATCATGAGCCAATATCTTCCATTTACAGTTACCCCGCAATTCACCGGTTATAGACATGGTGTTAACTAGTTTCACACCGCAGAACCAATCGGCCGTTTTTGCATCTTCTCAGGTGTTTCACCACGCAATCGCCCGCAGCCTTCGGCGCGGTGCACCTGCTTTGTTTACAATCGGCGCGCAACAACGGCACGGGGAATGCGGAACGGATATTCACTCCCTCCCTCGCGCCCTCCAAACACGGCCCCTCGCGCTTTAAAGCTCCATTACTCCGTCACGCCGAGAGTTGGCCTCTTTGCACCGCGGCGCAGAGCGACCGCGCTCGCCCGCCCGCCCGCCCGCTCGCTCGCTCTTCCTGCAACAGCCAGGAATAGCTCTCTGTACGCGCTTGCGTAACGCCTGGATATACATAGTGCAGCGCCGCCCCGCCGCAGCGCCCCGCGCGGGCCACGAGCCCGGGGCCGAGTGCGCCAGAAGCCTCTGGAAGGGCGCGCGGTCGCTCGCGGGTCTCTTCGTTCCACGCGCCTGGCGGATTGATTGATTGATTGATTTTTTGTTTCCGGGAGCGTCAACGGCTTCGGTCATTAGTCCCGTTAGTATAGTGCATTTTTTTCGGGAGATGGCGGTGATCTTCCCCTACTGGATGGCGAGATCCGGCACCGAATTACCGTCGGCTAGTGGGGTTTGCCCCTAACCAGGACACCCCCACCAGCGGGGCACCGCCCCAGCCGGGACAAGCTCCCGATTTAGGTCTCCCGGAATGTGTGGTAGTGTAGTGCATGTTAGTGTGTGTGTGTGTGTGCGTGTGTGTGTGTGTGTGTGTGTGGGTGGGTGGGTGGGTGGGTGGGTGTGGGTCCGTTTGTGGGCCCGTTTGTTAGGGTACTGCTTCGGCATTCGTGGTGGTGTTGATCGGAGAAACAACGGAAAACTACCGATCAGAGCAGCCGGCCGCTAGAATTCTCCTCCAGATAGCGACTGAATTCGACCTAGTTGAAAAGCTAGTGCCGAAAATCCTGCCACAGCCAGGACTCAAACCTAGGACCTCCCAGTCAGAGGATCTGCAGTGACATCAGTTGATGCACTAAACTACCACTTCCGGTCCACTGTAATGGTCTCCACCACGTTATAAGGAAGCTAAAAGGCCCTGGACTGTGCTACGCCGCACCATGCGGCTCGCGAAGCGTCTGGCGGTGTCTGGCGGCGGCGGGGGCGTCGGGGGCGTCGGGGGCGTCGGGGGCGTCGGGGGCGTCGGGGGCGTCGGGGGCGGCGGGGGCGGCGGGGGCGGCGGGGGCGGCGGGGGCGGCGGGGGCGGCGGGGGCGTCAGGGGCGTCGGGGGCGGCGGCGGCGGCGGGGGCGGCGGGGGCGGCAGGGGCGGTGGGGGTGGCGGGGGCGGCGGCACCGCCGTACGCGACCAGCATGGCCTCCTGTCATTTGCGCTGTTTTGCCGCGGAGGGGCCGCGCAAGGCAATTGCTTGCGGAGGTGGTGCCGCGCCGTGACCAAGTGGCTCTTCTTGCAGCGCGCACTCCGCAGTGTCATCTTCGTTTCGGAGATGCAACCGAGGAGACACGCGCGCGCACCGAGTTGTTTTCAACATGATTGATGACAGCTCTCGGCTCCTTGTTCCCTACACAGTCACGGAGCAATTTCCAAGAGGAGATGCGTTGTTTCTGGTGTTAACAGTTACACTCCAAAGGAGGAATGTTTGACACCGCCACCTGGCTTTTCAAAATTTACATGTTAGTACTATGTGCATGTTCAATAATTTGATAAAATAGATAGTACTCGTGTAAATATAATAAAGATAGTTGTTAAAAACTATTGAAAACTACAAAAACGTCTGGAGGTATGTAGTATTATAGAGTCATAAAAGGACGGGCGAGTAATGTTCAATTCGTGTGGTTGCAATAGCGGACTCAGAGCCGATATCTTCACGTCTTACAAGGCAGAGGTCGCAGAAATGGAATTGTAGGGACTGCACACTTTATTTTGCACAGATACGCCGGGCCTCGTCGTTCCTATTTAACACATTATTTCGCGTTTTCTTATAACTGGCAATTCTGAAACTCTCAACATCGCAAATCATTTCTACACTTTCAAACGTCTTCATTCTCACACATTCGTCCTCAATATGTTGGCCGAAACGTTAGCTACGAGCAGATCGACGCGGTTTGTTCCGCATAGCCAAGAGACATACTCCGGCCGCGGAAGCCTACGTAATCACGTGTTCATTCTTTCCTCTCCCCTCTCAATTCTAGACCAACATTCTAAATTCGTACCCCCTATCGAGTTTCCACAATCTCTGTGAATGAGAACACTTTTCATTTCTTGATTAGTTGACAGATTACAGTGTTTCCGGGCGCGATGTTGAAATCATTAGTCCTGTAAGTGTGGTGAATGTTTTGCCCCGGAGGTGCCGGCGCTCCTCCCGCGCGGGAAGGCGAGATGCGGCCTCCAAGTGCGTGACTCGCGAGGTGTTCCTCCCCCCCCCCAAGCATCATCCAGTCGGAACACGCTCTGTTCTCCCAGCATGCTGTAGAGTACAGCACAGTAAGTGTGAGCGAGTAGGGGAGAACAGGGGAGAAGAATGAGAAAGGCAAGATCCTGTACGATCAGTGGCAGTACCATTCGACGGGTACTGATCGGAGAAACCATGAAAAGCTCCCGATCAGAGCAGTCAGTCGCTTGAATTCTCCTCCAGAATATGGTTGAATTGGATCAAGCATGTAGTTCTTACCATCTCTTTGATCTAGGCCTGGTGATGAGAAGTGGCCATGGAAAAGAAACGCGTCTTGTACCAGCGAGCGATCGAGCAAGTGCGTGCGGTGTGGGACCACCATGGGAGCCAGGTGCCAAAGAGCCTGATTCTGCTCGCACCATTCGAGCGTGGCTGCGGTTTCAGGGGTGGTGGCGGTGGCGGTGGTGGTGGTGGTGGTGGTAGTGGTGGTGGTGGTGGTGGTGTCGGCGGCGGTGTTGGCGGCTGCGGCGGTGGCGGTGGCGGTGGCGGTGGCGGTGGCGGTGGCGGTGGCGGTGGCGGTGGCGGTGGCGGCGGCGGTGGCGGTGGCGTTGGCGGTGGCGGTGGCGGTGGCGGTGGCGGCGGCAGCGGCGGTGGCGGCGGAGGTGGCGGTAGCGGCGCCATGAAACGTACACCAGTGGATCGGGCGTCGCTTTGCTTGCGGCGCCGACGATCTGCGCGACGCGACGCGACGCGATGCGATGCGGCTCGGCGTCTCCCGTTTCCCAACGCTTCGCGCTGCAGCGCCGTTCTCACCCTCGGACATGAACACGCGCTCATGAATGACCCGGCGCCGGCGGTTGCGTCACGGCGATGGCGCAGTTGCAGCGGGCCGTGCCGCATACACCAACTGCATCCGCAGTCAACTTTTTACCTGTCTCCCCAAAAGTGTATCGCCCGACTGCATCCCGCTATCAACCGTTCCTGAGTAGTTTACCTACCCCCCCAAAAGACATAGCCCGTCCGCATTCCGCTGTCAACTGTTCCTAAAACGTTTACTTGCATCTCCAAAATGGTATAGCCGGACTGCATCCCGCGGTCAACTTTTCCTAAGCCTTTTATCTATCCCTGAAAAAGACATGGCCCGACTGCATCCTCCCGACGTTTCCTAAGCTGACACTCCAAAAAGGCATAACCCGAGTAGACCCGACACCTCAAAAAGGCATAACCCGACTAGACACCCCAAAAGACTAACCCGACGGCATAACGATAAGGCGACCCCGCGGTAATGTGCCATAAACAGTTTACCTACCTCCCAAAAAGGCAGCCCGACTGTATCTCGCTGTCGACGTTTCCTAAGCGGTTTATATACATCCCCAAAATGGTATTGCTGGACTGCATCCCGCGCTTAACTTATCCTAACCCGTTTACCTATCACCCTAAAAGACATGGCCCGACTACATCCCGCGTTCAACTTTTCCGAAGCTGTTTACCTGCTTCGCCAAAAAGGCACGGCCCAACCCCGTCCTGTTCTGTTTTCCTCCTTAGTATGAGGATTCACGTCCGCGTTTCTCATGATTTGTTTAGAATCACATTGATCGATAATAATTTCTCCACTTCTGTCTGTTTTGAAGAAACATTTGCATGTCCTTTTAGAGCACTGCCGATTTTGAAAACCACCGTTTAAAAGTCTGTGGACACAAAACGTGAAATCATCTATCACGAGCATCTTCTTACCTCACTGTCTTGACACATGATAATTGCGAAGATTCTGCCATTTTCGCCTACGTTTAAGAATTTCTCTGGAGAGGTGCGAGATCTATATGCGCTATTTAGGAATGCAAACTTAACTAAAACTTTCCTTCTCCTCACTAAATACTCCTTTCGAAACACCGGATGAACGAAACCGGATGCAGTCGTGCCTTCTCAGGAAACGAAAAGTGAGAGGGAAGCGGGGGTGAGAGAAAACTGACTGCGGGATGCAGTTGGGCGATGACTCCGCGTGCAACTGCGTAGGGGCCAGGCTGAGTGCAGCCACCGCAACTTAGCAAGGACTGCTTCAAGCGGGGCAATTTAATGAACTGCCCCACGATTGCTCAGAATTTTATGCTATGGGTGACCTGAGGCCATTAGCAAAGCAGGTTTCGATCTCTCTGTAACATTCCTAAGAAATTAAAGAGTTTGCTAACATAAATACTTACATAGGATTCCCTGCTGCGTGTTTCATTTAATTGGCTGGCGCATTATTTGATGGGTAAATTCGAATTATCAATGTTTCATGGTGCATCTATGGGGTGGGGGACTCATGGGACTTCAGTCATCTCCCAGAAACCAAGGATACACATTAATAAAATATACTTTTAATAATTTTCTATACTAACAACAATCATTCAACAATTTTGTTTACGTTATAAACATTCACTACAAGTCAATCAATAAAAATACATATTATATACGTGCGTATTCAGCATAAATGAAACATTATTTATTAGAAACCATCAACTCCGCTGGATACTAACCTTTTAGCCTCCAACCCCCGAAAACATCCTGAGTCCACCTCTGTCAATATGATAAGAAGACTGGAATAGAAAGATATTCAAGGGAAAAGTGCTAAGTTCAGCTATCTTACATCAATAAAAATGTTTGAAATTTTTTTAAGTTAGCTTGAAATACAAAACACAAAAGTGGCTCCGAAATGTAACAGTCAATTTAGTTGCATTCGACACCAGCTTTTAGAGAGAAAACCTCGAAAAAGTTTCCACTAACTGCTCTAGTTTCGATGTTAAAGAGCGTTGCATAATCGTGACGGGAGCTGTATTCTTTTTTAACCCCTTTCTCTGCAGTCACAAAGCCTTCCCATTTCGTGTGACGCATCATTCAAGATTACATGCGAGATTCTATCGTCAGTGAGCGGTTCTTCACAGTCCATCCGCTCTTGGTACAAATTATTAAAAAAAAAACAAAACAAAAAAAACACACATCTATTGCACAGTACTGAACTTATAAAGGAATGGATGGTGGAGGCAGGTAGAGTCAACCACTAGGGGCATATATGACTGTCTTGATAAAAAGATTAATATAAAATTTCGTCATTTTCACATATTTCAATATCTCATCATATGAAAAGAAAAGTTTTCATTAGCTGTTGCAAATTTCTTTAAGCGACATCCCCGAGACAAGTCCTTCATCTCTTTCAAGACCATTCTGCATACTCATAATGAACATACTCCTATAGATCTGAGGCGAACAATATGAGTTAATTGTATCTGAATAGTCAGACAAATTACAAAAAGGAGGGTGAGAGCAAGGAGTTCCTATGGTCCTCAAGCATTCTCCTGCGTCCACAACTGCTTATCAATGGATAAGCGATAACTCGTTGAATAAAAATACTGTTTATTTCCTGAAACACTGGGCCTAACGTAGAAAAGAATAATTACAAGCAGGCGGGCTTCAACATTCAAGTTGTTAATAACATACCGCAGAGTTCCAACGATTCAACCACTTCCCGCGATACATTTTCGAATACGCTTGAATAATAATAACCGAAAGATACTATTTCGTTTTTCTAAGAACTTATTTTTAGGCATTTTTTTAAAATTACGTCACTGTTGCAGCAGATGAATGACGTGGATGGAGAAAAACCTAATTTAGATATTGAGAAGTGCTATTATATCAAGAGAACTCGTTTTATCGGCAATAAAATGTGAACTGTTTTCTACTATTCTATTCTCACCGACAGAAATCGTTATAATCTCAACAAACACAATTTTATGTTCTGGGCGTGCTCATGTTTCACAATTCAGATGCTAATTGGAAGTGGAAAGAAATTATTTTCATATTTCTTGTCATTGTACACAAGAGGAAGTAACCCAGCGTAACCTGGGCATTTATTTACAATTGTCTATTAGACGGGAAAAGGAATGAACTATAAGTTTAGTGTAAAATGGATGTGATTTTATTTGCATCCACTTTATCGCGCCTCGCTCTTCACGTACCGCCCCCATCTTGCGCCTTTGTGGGAACTAAATTTCAATTTTGACTTAACAGTATCTGAAACTTAATTGCGCAATCGGGATAAATCAAAATGCACTCTGTTGGAAAAAGTATCGGTATTTGGAAAATGCCGATTCGTTTTTTCCCGGAAACGGTGAGAAAATCCGCTTTTCTCATTTCCGAGGTATTCGCAAAGAAATGAAAGAATAAGCACATAAATTCTTCTTTGTGGACGTGACGATGAGGAATGTGGATGGTTTTTTTTCCGAAACCACATTAAGACAGTGATTTTCTTCTTGTTTTGAAGATTAACTATGCAAAATTTCAGTAAGATAGAAAAGTAACTAACTTTATATAAAAATATTCTTCTTTATATAATTGAGAATTAAGATCTGAAAAAATAGGCATAAATTATGCCAAATAGCGATGTTAAAATTTTATTGAAAACCCCATCGCAATCGAATGGACCGATCATGAGATCAGCTCGTACAAACACAAAAATTGAAAAACTGTTGAATGGGATTATGTAAATAGTTATTTATGATGCGAGTTGTAAAAGTGGCATTTAATTTGCCAGTAGAAATGGTTGCGATATGAGGCCGATAATTCGAGTGGCGCAACCCTATGAGCAAAATAAAATCACTTTTACTTCTTGTGCCATATATTATTTTTTTTAGACAGTCTTACTGACTTCCATTTTATTTTTATCCAAGTATACAAACCACTTAATGATACATTAAGATCAGTACTAGCTAACTTGATCTGGCGAAATTATTTTGTTTCCTTTGTGGCATTCATAGATTTATTTAAACACTTGAGTATCGTCTCAGTTTTAGTAGTAGAGCTAAAACTTGACCTCTTAGTTTGCTAACCATGTCCTGAAAGAACAGTTTTTACTAGTGGCTATCTAGAAAAGGCATTTGAGTTCATAACAATGCAGTTATTTTAAAATGACAGACACTCTAAATCTAATAATATAGATAATTTTTAATAAACAAGATTTCTAGAAAACGAACAATCACAACAAATTCAATTGCGCTTTGAACACAAGTAGAAAACATGAGATACAGAAAGCGTTACATCCTATTATTGCAATAATTAGATTTGCGAGTTGAGGGTTTCTTCAGTTCATTTTCTAGGAGCAAGTGACAAGAACTAGACTATTAACTATCTACTTATAGACCGGTCATAATATATAAACGTGCATTAATATAAAATTGAAATGTATTCTGAAACGTTCTCGGAATATGACAACAGTTTTCAGTGTGGAGCAAACAATTGACAATGTTGTACAACCTTCCTGGGATGAAAATTCAAACTCAGTAACTGGGGTCATAGCCACGACGCTCTTCTTCGATGAATGTAGACGTGTATTTGATACCGACTCTCGATGAGGACATTCAATTCACGGTGTTCACGAAAGAGAACGTGAACTGAAAGATTACCTCAATCCAATAGTTGAAATTCTATCATCAATACAAAGAATATTTCTATATACCACTATTTCTCCATTGATAAATTTAGGTACGTTACACTGCACACAAAGAATATCGATCACGTTTCCGAAAACTACTCGCCTCCTTCCATTTGTAAATTGCATACGTCCTTCGTTGTTCATCCGGTGCAATAGTAACGGTCAGAAACCTATAAAATAAATTAATTTTCTTGCGGAAAATCTGACAGGTAATTGCAATTCTGTTTGCTAAGAACACCTGGTGCCATTAAAGATAAAGAGCAAAGTGAAAGGCTTAGTAGATAGCAAGAAACTAAAGAATGCAAGCCACTGATCAGTCGTTTATAGGCAATATCCGTTTACGATGTTATTCTCTCGAATGCGTAAGGCATGATTTGGTTGGAAAACTTCAATTATAGTTTTCTGACAATATTACGTGTTATCTCTAAAATTAATACTATTATTACAGTGTGCAGTTCATGAAAACTTGTGGCAATTAATCGTTTCTTGGCTAGAAAGTGCTCAACACATATTTAATGAGGTTACATACAATTTCTACAAATCTTTGGGCATGTAACATAAAATACAGCCATAATTCATTCATTGGCTATTTTTATAACAGTCATTATTAATGCCGTAACAAATACTGCTACCCAAAAATGTAATTTTCTACATCGATTCCTTGATGTACCAACTCCCAAAGATATTATTCCCAAAATTAACCCTTTTCAGCAGAACAACTTTGTTCTTGATCCACACACGGACATTAGTCCTGGTGAATGTAGTTATATGTCGTATTTCCCTTCGCAACACTGATTAGACTTAACGTGGACAAGCATAACCTGAAAAGTAAGTATATGTTTTGTTGAAGAAGGCGACAGGAGGGAAGAAACTACTTGAATCAAGTACATTTTACTTTCGAATTCTTCAGCAAATTGCCTGTTCGTAATGGGATGCTGAGAGGAGGATCTGTAAAACAGAATTACCCCTGCATACTCTTAGGTTCTATTCCAACGGCCCTGTCCAATGTTCGTTATTGCTAAATGTAAATAGTCTTGCAACAACTGTTCCCGGCAGGTGATCAACGCTCTCGAGTTTAAATACCCGACTTGCAAATAGTCGTTGAGGCACTCCGCAAAGAACAGGTTTTTTATGGCCACCATACTCGTGCCGGAGATTCAAGAGTCGTAATCATACATACATACAACACATGTGAGAACCACGAGAGGTATCTACATAGAGTACAAGAGAGCATCCTCAAATGAAATGTCGACGCCCGCTCAGATGTTCAAATTCCTCTGTTGCATTCCGCCACTTGGCATCTAATTAGCATACCAGCGACGAGACTTCGCATCCCTCTGCAGCACTTGCACCATCACCCTTCCCCATCCGCAAAGAGCGTGCCCAGTCATTTCTTCAGAAAAGCACGAGTGGTCAAGGTGACACAGTAAACCCTTAATCGTGACAACAATGTCATTGAAAACTAACAAAATAACCCACCTAATGAAGATTTTTACACGACTTCCAAAGGGCGTTTTGATATTTTGAATTTGTGGACTACAAACATTTAAAATACCTTCCGTTATACGTCCTTCGTATATTCATAAGTGATAACTGACAATTGTTTGATTTATCATCTTAAGTTTTTTTTACCTTTCAAATCAAGTGTTGTCTACTCACAAATTTGCAACTTTCTTGTACAGTAACATCGTAACAAAGTGAGACATTTCTAAATCCTACCTGATAAATTAACAAGTTCGTCTCTGGATCCCCTTTATTCGATAAGTCTCTTCGACAGAATTGTCTTGTCTGTTGTTTTCCATGCTCACTTGTCACGCACTAATCTATTCCTTCTTTTCCCGATCCCAATTTTAGTTTTCATTCAGTCATAATCGGGATTTTTACGTTCAATCTGCCGCCTCGTTTCCACTGTTCTCCCTTCCGCTCCTCCCACAACCTTTGTGGCCCATCGCTTTCCGTAAGTGAACCCTCCTTCGCCGCCTCCTCATCCCGCCCAGCCGAGCTGGCGCCGCCCGCTCGCGGCCGGGCCAAAGAATACGTAATTAACGTTTATGGAGGCAATTGCGGGCTGTGCTTTCCACCGCATTACGGGCCGCTGCAAAAAGCACGCGGCGGCGGCGGGGCACGCATCGAGGCTGGAACGGCGAGCCGGGGCGGGGCGGGGCGGAGAGAGGGGTGATAGAGGCGAGTGGAACGAGGCAGGAGCGTGAGGCGAGAAGGGGAGGAAAAGAAAAGAATCGGGGGGAGTGGCGGGGGTTGAAGTAGGGTGGGGCAGAGCGGAGGGGAGTGGAGTGAAAGGGGGCGTGGCAGAGCGTGGCGGGGAGGGTCAGAGTAGGGTGGAGCGGGAGAGAGCAGTGCGGGGCAGAGCGTGTTGGAGCGGTACAGGACAGAGCGGGGCGGGGCAGAACAGATAGGAACAGAGCGGGTGGGGAGGTGCGGCGCGGGATGGAGCGGACCAGAGCGGGACGGAGAGGAGCTGGGCGGGGGACAGAAGGGTGGGACGGGGATGGCCGGTCGAGGAGGAGCGGGACGGGGCAGAGCGGTGGAGGGACGAGCGGGTCAACGCAGAGCGTGATGGAGCTGGGCGAGGCGGGGCAGAACAGATAAGAGCAGAGGAGAGTGGGGAGGAGCGGGGCGAGGTAAAGCGGGACGGAGAAGAGAGCTGGGCGGGGAACAGAAGGGCGGGGCGGGGAGGACTGGTCGAGGAGGAGCAGAGCGGGGCGGGACAGACCGGGGGGGGGGGCACAGCGGTTCAGCGCAGAGCGAGGCGGAGCAGCAGGGCGGGTCGGGACAGAATGGGGCGGGGGAAGCGGGGCGCCGCAAAACGCCCCGGCGCGGCGCAAAGCGTGGCGAGGGTACCGGGCTGGGATGTAGCGCACAAAGCGAGGCGGGGCCCGCTGGGCGCGGCGGGGCCGGGCGAAGGGGTGCGAGAAGGGTGGGGTGTAATGGGGTGGGAGGAGGTCGAGAGGGGCGGGGCGGGGCGGCACGGGGCGGGGAGGACTCAAACTCTCCCGGGAGCAACAACGCTGGCCCCAACCGGCGGCCGCGCACGCTCCCACTTAACAGCAAGCGCCTCGCCTTAACACCTTCCCTCCTACGATTTTTGTTCGTTAATGTGTTTCTAGAATTAAAAATTAAAATTAATGCACTACCAGGATTTCAGAGGGAGGGCGTGAAGCCGTGTAACACCCCATCGTCAGCGCCACATTCCCCCTTAACTTCCTCAGCTTTTGTCGCTACCAGCTTTTCATTTTCGAACAGCTTTCTTGAAGACTAGTTAACCCACGCCGAAGTGGTAACAGGTGTAGGTGTAAAGTACATTTAATGTGGAGTAGAAATGTGTGGTGTGGAGTCGGTGTTGGGAACGAGAGAGGTGATGTCTTGGAGAGAGTGAATTCAAGACGCGAATAAACTTTGGACGCAGATAATGAAATTGTATCGTTGAATCGTACCATCGACCAAAAATGAATAACAAGCAAATGCATGGATTTTATTCGATTGTATTACGCTCTGTCATCTCGAGGACAAAACGTGAATAAATTGTAATAGTAATTGAAGTACTCATAAAACAAGTGTCATCACACATATTGTTTAGTTGGTAATTGTATTTGGAAAACGCTATCATCAGAAATATTTATACGTAATCCTATGACAATAAATCTTCTATTCTAGATAATACACATGACAATGTCTCACCGTCACCAGTTTGACGTGAGCTTCAACAAGAGGTTACTTGACAAATATTGGTATTTCGGAATTGGCATTCTGGCATTCGCAGTTTGGTGTGTAGTAAAACATAATCTATTTGATTCATTTATGAAACAGCATGCAATGTTAAAGTTTATTCATTTTCGAAAATAAAATTTAAAAAAATAGTTTGGAATAATCTGCAAGTTTTGCCGTCGACACTGGAATACGATATATCGTATATAATGTATACTCATGTAATGTGTGTACTATTTTGAATTCTTCTGCTACGAAAAGGAAAGTTTATATTAATGATTTTTCTGCACAAAGACAATCTAGATTAAGACTAATATGGTAACAACTGTACGTTTTAGAAATGAAAATCAATGAATTTTCATCGAATCATACACATTTACAGGTGTTGTCAGTATGAAGAATCGACCAGACACCAATACCAAACTCAGTTCATATGGACAGAAAACAATGTTGGCAGTGATAATGGAAAAGACGAAGCGTACTAGTTGAAACTTTGAGCCTTTTAACTCGTATAGTCTTTCTTTTTATCAGCACACATACATCTACATCTCAGATTAAGTTTCATCCTGCCGAATTTATTATGTTTTTCACACATTAACTCTTTCATCAGAAAAAAACTATATCTACTCAATGCGCGAAATGTGGTTTAGGGATACAAATAAAATGGCGTATCTCGAGTGTAATAAGAAGTTGACACAAATCCTTGAGAATAAAACTTCAAGATCTCTACAATTAATAACTGTCGCTGGCGGTATATGCCGTTTCCTCTACATGACTCAGCAGCAGGGTTCTTTCTTGACGTTCCGACCACTATGTGAAATCAGTTGGGAGTTTCTTACCCGTCATGAAAATGCGGGTGCTCTCTGATTCTCAAGGATATTCTACCGCATGCCTCGAGCATTGCGTAATTTATCAACTGCATTTAACGCGCAAAACGAACGCGTGATGCGGGTTGCATTGCTCGGCCAAAGAGCTCACGATACACGCAGAGAATGCTGAAGATGACGATACTAATGCGTAGGTGTGGGAGAAAAAAGGAACGAGTTTCAGAATCACGATACGTAAGTTAATTGGACATACATTCATTCATTCTCCCATAAATCAATAATGTCCTCAAGATTTGTATAATTCCAGTAACGTGATGAAACTGCGAGAGGACCATAGAACCTATAAGAATATCGTCCCTTTCGATTCGTTATTAACTGAAGATGTTGGGAAAATAACAAATTTTATGTTAGTTTCTCAGTTTGCTATAAACTCTTTGCTATAATATTTGGGTAGCGATTTTCAAGATATTAATTCAATTAGAATAATTATGAAATATTTTTCATGTCAATTCTAGATTAATGCTATCGTAGAAAAAATATCGCAAATCCGCGATTCTCCTTTCCAAATCTATTCCCATATCCGTTATAAATGCCGAGATGTTGGGGTAATTCTCCGTTTCCATATGGTCCACTCTCCACGAAATAGAAATACTCCGAAAGTTCTGTGAGATGTTAACGTTGGCCAAGGTCCAAACTGGGCTGCAGCACAATCCCAAACACTGTAAAGAATTGTTTTATTAGTGCAAGTTAAAGTTTATATAAGTTGACGTTCTACTTTATTTAATTTAGTTTATTAGATCAAGCACAAGGTTACTTGTTTTATTCATGTTTTCGGACGAACAATAGACGAGTAGCTTTTATAGCCACAGTTCTATACTGCATCATTAATTTCTCATTTAAATAATTGAATTTATATTCGGTTATTCGATTTGCAAAGGACAACAACAGAGTGGTCGTTTTAAAATAAAATAAACGAAGTATTTCGTCGCTCCTTGATTCATCACACACAAATAATTTCAGAAATTAAAAAAGAAATGTCCTGCATTGAGAAATTAATGAAATAAAACACATTTTACGTGATCACCCCTTGAAAGTCCAAATTAGAAGAACATTACCGGTATAATGTTCTGAATCATATTCCTTTAGTCCTTTCGTTTCAGTCTTAACTCAAACCTCACCGATCAGACTCCGCTTCAACACGAAGACTCGACACTGCAGTGCCTTTGACCGGAAAGTCCTAGGTTCCGAGTCCCGGCAGTGAAAACATTTTCGACACTAGCTTGTCAGCTAGGTCGAATTCGGCCCGTAACTGTAGGAGATTTCTATAGGCCGGCTGCTCTGATCGGTAGTTTTCCGTGGTTTCTAGGATCTACATCAGGCGAAAGCCGGCGCAGTACCCTAACAAACGGGCCACGCGCGATCTTTCCTTCCTCTTCTTTGCCATATCCTCACCCCTTATACACACTTAACATCACTGCACATGTCGGGAACTTAAAGCTTATCCCGGCTCGGGCGGTGCCCCGCTGTTGGGAGAAGTCTGGAAAGGGGGAAACCCCGCTAGCCGACGGTAGGTCGGCGCCGGATCTCGCCATCCAGCGGGGAAAGATCACCACCTCCTCCCGAGGAGAGTAAAACATGCACTACACTTACGAAACCAATGATCTCAGTAGCTGCCGCGCCCGCAATCACTAACAACCAACCCACGAAGTCTCAAGCAAGGCCCCTCCCTCTTCCTGGAACATGTTCTTCCTCCGTGCATCACGCAGCTTCCGCTGCTCCACGCTGCGACGCGACGTCTCACGTCAAGTCGGCGCGCAACATCATTTCCCACTCCATCTTTCGTCTGCCAGATGTTCCTGTGCGGCGAGGCGCTCTCCAGAAAAAGAGCAAAAATCAGCAGTGCGTGCGCCGCGCCGCGCCGCGCCCCCTTCCTCGAAATGTCAGCGCCGCGCTCCACATCCCAGCCACTGCGCGCGCACGGGGCCTGCCCTGGCGCACACAACGGGGAATCCCCGCGCGCCAAGCCAAGCACACTTTTCAATCTGCCCCCTTTTGCAAAAAAGATTGTTTGAACTAGTTATGATAATTTTTTATAAAAAGTTTATTTACATCTGTCCATACAAGAGAACAGAAAGTAAATGTGTTGACTAGAAGTAATATTTATTCTTAAATTCTATTTACATAGCTAACTTATGGCCTAGCTTACAAACTAGATACTTACAAACTAATCTAAATCTACTTTGTCTTACATCCTGACTTAATCTAACAACGAACATTATTTACATTATTTACGGTAAGCAATACATACACATATAACACTTACAAAAACATACACTTGTAACATTACACATGAACTCATATAACAATTATTTACACTATATATGCATTGACGACATCACTTCAACAGCGGTTGCAACTTTAACACTGTACACTATTTACATTATTTACACTGGTCAAAGTATACAAATACACTTATAAACATTACACATGAAATCATTTAAACACTATTTACACTATACATGCATGTAGGCACTTCATTTAAACCGCGACTGCACGAGTCATCCACAGACCATCCTCTCTCATCGATCACAGGGGTATTGGGTACAGGGGTATTGCATTGAAGAACTCATCAAGATACTCATTAGTAAAGACCGGATTCCCGTGTTATTCCATCTTTCATTTGCTAACTTGAAATTGGATGATACCTCGACAGAAATTTGAATCATGAAACGGACATTATTTTAATACTTGTTTCATTTTGCACAAAATTGCACGTTCGGGTTGTTACTGCACGATATTGCACGTTTTAGGTAATGCTGCCTGAAAATTGCACATTTTGGGATTTTACGGGACGAATTTGTATGATTAACAGTTTTCTTCCATAAAATATATTTTTTGTATAATCAACTTGTTTTAATTTATCTTTTTTGAAAGTTTCATTTAAGAAAAACGTTTTTATGATGCACTAGCCCAGCAGTGAAATCGGGAGGTCTGTGAAACCCGAGTGACGTTTAATATGTATCAATTCTGCATTTTGTTGCCCTAAGAATTGAGCGTCTGTATCTTTCATGATGTGTATTGCCTATTAAAATTTCGGAGTTATTGCAGCAGGGATAGATCCTTTGGTTTTGGCCGCTTTGACCTTTGGTTTTGGCCGCTCAGTAAACACATGTTCGGGATCTATCTCTTTCCAATCGGATCATACATCCGTTTTGTCAGTTTTTTCCGAACTTGCCAACACGAGAGCTTATCACATTTGACCTTACGTCAGGGCACAAAGCTTAGCCACAAGTTGCACTGCGTTTCAAATTCATCGATTTCTCGGAATAGATGTTGCCCTACGAGATTCAAGAGAGAATGAACGCAGTTTCTGAGCTTTTAGCAGCCTGCACAAGTACGTTAAGTGAGGCTCAGCATACAGACAAGTATAAATGTAGAACGAGGTTTTTCCAGTCTGAAACTGTATTAGTTGATAGAAATACTTTCAAGAAAATAATTTATCAGAAAATAATTTGAAAATATATATAATTGTAAATTATGTAATGTAAATATTAATTGTAAATTATGCTTTATGGAAACAATTAAGAACATTTTTTCTGTAACTTAATTATTTTTGATATCTGAAGGTACATTTGTATTTTTCTATTTTTGTACTTACTTTTGGTTTTGTTTTTTAACTAATTTAATTTTGAGTGCTAATAATATTTAAAACGTCAAATGCGGTTTCTTTAAACAATATGTACAAACTTAAATATAGTCATTCACTTGAAATATCTCATTCGAAATGAAAAAATAAGTTGATAAGTGGATTAACTGGAGTTTTTAGGCTACATAACATCGTTTTGCAAAACCTTGATCATTTTATTGCATATTTTTGCACGTTTTCGTGTTTTTATTGCACGTTTTAGATAGTTTTACTGCATGAAAATCCGGTCTTTACTCATTAGTATCTCTCCCTTAATACAGTTTATTACAAAGTATAACTGCACTTCAAAATCTGTGAGGCAAATCTAAATGTAGTAAATTTTTTAAGATGTCTTATTTCCTGTAATCTAATACATTTGTGGCTAAAGTATTTGTACGCTATTCTAAATTTTGAATATAGTTACAAATAAATATATTTTTTGTTTCTTCGTTAACTGTCGTCATTTTAATCTCCGAGTGAATTACATCATATCGAACATACTTGGGGCATTAGCAAAGTTTCTTCTTTATGATAAAAAGTGGTGGTCTTAATTGTTATGTTCGGGTACTTTTAAATAGAACAAATATTTACTTCAGTTACAAGTACATTAAATAAACCAGTAGTGCTACAAAATGGCACACACTTTCTCGCATTAGTTGGTTTCCCCCTGTCTTTAGAATAGGCTTCCCATTCGGTATTGTCCCCCGTCACAGCTTCCTATCAGCGCCAAAACGACATTTTTTTCATATATTCTCGATTTTTCCGGCCGTGAAAACCATCGATGCTAAATGAAATGATTCTGTTAAAATACGTTCTTGATTGTTCTTATGTCTTTAAATGGAACAAACGGTTACATGAGTTACAAGTACATTAAATAAAAAAGGGTTTTCCCTCATAGAATGAATATACGAAGTTCACGCACAAGCCATTACTTTAATACTCGTATTTTCTCAGCGACAATGTGGGATATTGAAAGCGACTGTTTTCTAACTGCCCTATTTGCAAAAAGAAGAGTTTTATTTGAACTATTTATGTTAAAAATAATATTCTTAAATGCTTTTAGGTTCGAGTTTTTAAAGGGAACCAATATTTACTTCAATTACAAGTATATTACATAACAGGATTTCCTTAATGGGACTGAATATACGAAGATTCACGCACAAACCACGGCAACAATATTTCTGCAACGATAATATAGAATTGAAAGAAACAGTTTTAAATCTGTCCGATTTATAGAATAAAAAGTTTTTTTTAACTATTTATGTTAAAAAATGTTTTCCCCAACGATAATGTCGGTTTTGAAAGCAATTGTACTGAAACTGCCAGATTTGCAAAGATAATGATTATTTGAATTATTTCAAGTTAAAAAGTTTGTTTCTTAATAGAATTGAATATACCGAGGTTCACTCACAGGTCAATGCAATTATTAATTTCCAATGATGAAGCACTTCAGGCAAGAATTTTACAATTTAGATACATAGGTCTTTTGATCAAAATTCATATATCAAACAATACATTTTATTGTGACCTTCCATTTGTGTATTTTAAAACTAGTAGCGTGACACGCATTATCATGGGGAATAATATTAGTCATGACTTGCAAAACCGTAAATGTCATGAGAACTAACATACAGTAACCTCACAATTTATGTTTAAAAATAATTTCATTACATAAAGAGTGTACCTACGCTGTGTAGAGAATCTTCCGATACGCTACACAAAATACGCCGCAAATGCACAGCTTCTATCCCTGAATTTCTCCACTTAAATTAATATAATATTCTAGCGTTATTGATAATTCCAGCTAAGAGCTAATTTAAGGATTAATTACGTACGATTTCGTAGCTCAATTGAGAAGTATGATTAATTATGAATAAACATGAATTTGTAACTGAATACGTTCTGTTCCCTGCTGGTTGAATAGAATCCATAAATATTGAATACCACATTAATAACATCAGTATAGAATTCCAATTACCAATACGCAAGTAATACAAGCTGAATGCTATCAGTGGTTACCAGGGAGCAAAATTTACATTTCGGAAAACTAAAATAAACGATAAATACGATAAAGATTTTGTAATTGCAATCGAGATTAAACAAAAACAAATTAGCTTGCCCAAATTTTTCAGCATAAAAATGTGACTAAGAAATTAAGAATTATAATCTTAACATTTATGAACCATATTTACTTATTAAACAAAATGTCTTTCAAGCAGCAACGATCGTTTCTCAATACCGAATGTCGATTTTAATTTCATTTGTGCCAAAACGGTTGGGTAAGACGCAGAATCCGTAAAAGATCTACAGCGAGAATATATCTACCACATTTAAAATTGAATTTACCTTTCTTCTAGAATTCCCACCAAAACGTACAATACAATCGATGACTCCTCTCCAGCATTTATGCATCGACATGTTTTGGCTGAAATTGACTTCATGTAATACAATGTACGTGTAAATTAATGTATTCAACTTGTAGCTTTAGAGACTGTATAAGTAGAATGGAGAATAAATAATTATACACTAGGTATGAGCAATTAAAAACAAAACTCATCAGAACTTCATCAGTATTTGAAGCCGTAAGAGAAATCAGTTCACTTTACATTACATTCGTCTCCATTCTACATTTCTATGAATCAATGCCTAAAACTTGTAACTTTCAAGTTGTTGCATAAATAGAACAAATATACGATTATTAAAACATCAGCAATTAAATTAAAACTCATCACTTCTTTTAACATTTTTTTCATTGAGTTTGTTCCTTTCTTCAATAACTTTGTCTCCATTCTACATAATTATGAACGGGAAATTAATACATTCAACATGTAACATTAGAGTCAGATGCGTAAGTAAAACGAATTCGCGATTGCTATACATGAAATAACAGTGATTAAATCAAAACCCACCAGAACGTCATCAGTAGGGGGCGGATTTTAATAAAATGTCATTCTTTTTTCTTTTCACTTTAGAACAATACTGATTAGTTTAGAAATTCATTTTTTGTTACGTCAAAAGGAAATTACCCATTTTCATAGGTCATTATTTCGCATTTTTTGTCGATTTCGATTAAGAAGTCATGTTTTAGAAATATTTCCGTCATTTTTAATGCATTTTTGCTGATTTCATCGATGTTAATGTCATTTTAATGGTACTTGCTTCAAATAATATTTACAAGATGCAACAAATGTTCTTCACACAGTAGTCTATTCGATTTGTTCGCTCAGAAATTGTTTCGACAGTTGTCGTATGTAATTCTTTTGACGTATATCAGCGTCATGGCCGGTTCGGCCGATTTCGGGATAAATAAAGACAAAGATATGCTGGTAAAGAACAGTCCAAACCAAACGTTTGCAAGCTGATATCACTCGAACAGATGGAAGAAGCCTCCATTACATTAGTAACGTATCCAAGAGCTTGAATTGTTCATCTGAATTGTTTTTGATAATATTTTTTACGTCATATTTCTTTGATTTTAGGTCATTTTTAAAGCATTTTTAGAGTATTCTATTGATAATTTTGGCGATGATTTAGGTCATCACAATCCGCCCCCTATTCATCAGTAATTTAAGACATAAAAGAACTCCGCTCCTTTTTGAGTAAATTCTTCTGCATTCTACACAATACTGCAGGGTCCATTCCGGCCCACGTCATCAGTAATTCAAGATAGCAGAGAAATCTGTTGCTTTGGCAACAACGAAGGGCGCGCGCTAGCGACCTATTTGAATCGCGTGCGCAAGGAAGTGTCATTAGACGCGTGCGCCGCCAGACGCAGCCGCCAGGGCGTGGGCGTGGGCGCGGAGGTTGCGGATGCTGTCGCACCGTCTGCGCGTGCCCGCCCGCGCCCTCGCCCTCGCCCGCGCCCGCGCCGCAGCCGCCTGCGTGACCCAGTTTCCCCCGCGCTGGGTGCGTGTGTCACACCTTCAGGAATAGCGTGCGGCGGCCGGGCGGGTGTCACGTGGACGGGCGGCGGCGGCGGTTTGGTAGCGGCAGCAGGGGCGACGGCGGTGGAGGCGACGGCGGTGGCGGTAGCGGCGGCGACAGTAGTGGCATCGGGGCTGAAGGTGGTGGTGGAGCAGAGCGCTAGCGGCGGCGGCGGAGTCGGCGGCAGCGGCGGCGGCGGCGGGTGTGGCGGCGGTGGTGGAGGCGGCAGCAGTGGCGGCGGCGGAGGCGGCTGCGGGGCCGACGGCAGCGGCGGCGGCGGAGTCGGCGGGAGCGGCGACGGCGGTGGCAGCGGTGGCAGTGGTTGAGGCGGTGGCGGCGGGGCTGCGGCGACGGCGGCGGCGGCGGTGGTGGCGGCGGCGGCGGTGGAGGCGGCAGCAGGGGCGGCGGCGGGGCGGCGGCGGCGGCGGCGGGGCGGCGGCGGCAGGGCGGCGGCGGGCGGCGGCGGCGCGCCGGGGGGCGGGGGCGGCGGCGGGGGCGATGATTGAGGCGGTGGCGGCGGGGCTGCGGCGACGGCGGAGTCGGCGGCAGCGGCGGTGGCGGCGGTGGTGGTGGCGGCGGCGGTGGATGCGGCAGCATTGGCGACGGCGGTAGAAGCAGTGGCGACGGCGGCGCGGGCGGCGGCGACGGCGGCGGCGCTGCCGGCGGCGGCGGAGTCGGCGGGAGCGGCGACGGCGGTGGCGGCGGCGGCGGTGGCGGCTGGGGCAGGTTTAGTGGCCGCCAACGCGCGGCGGACGCGCCGTGCCGCGCCGCGACGCCGAGGGCGGAGGCGCCGCCGCCGAGGCGCAGGTGCAGCGCGGCGGCGCGTGGCAATTTTTTCTCGCGCGCGAGACGTGGCCGCTTCAAGGGGATGACCTCAGCCCATGAGGCCCCCGCGAATCACCGAATTAGACGGACACAGGACTAAAACATCACTGGCGTCCGACACAATTTATGGACAGTGCTTATTTTTATCAAGAAATAAGATAACTTGTCTTTAGAAAAATATTGACATTGATAGTGGTAGAAATATTATACAAAAACGTCGTTTTCTGTAAGAAAAATGTGAGAGCGAACTCAAAGTAAAATAAAATAAATAATAATTACAAAACAACAGAGAGATGATGTGAAGTTGACGTTGTGGAGCCATGTGAAGGAGAGAACGATAAATGCCATTCTGAGACAATACCAACTGCTCAAAAATTGTGAATGTATTCGTTTTTACTGAATCGCGAGACGAGTAACAGTGTACCCGTTTCTTGGAAAGGTGCAGAACGACACGATGCAGATCCGACCTACTCAAATTGAACTATTCGTGCCAGCATATTGCGTAGGTTAAGATCGCTGGAGTCTCCTCCGGTCTCAATTACCTCTTCCTGGTGCCAAGAATTAGAAGCCTAGTTTCCTGGAAGTACGGTTCCACAAATATGACCAATCAAAAGTGGGAAAATCAAAGGCAAAATGAAACAAGGGATGTTGGTATTTTGAACTCAACCAAATAAGGACGTACCCTGCTGACCTGCTAACAGAGTGACCCTACCATAAGAGCTCACGGGCGTTGCCCTTCCTGTTAGTTAATGCCTTATTTTACGTGGGGAGACTCGGGCCATCAGAACCGTTCTTCGTCTAACCACGCAAATTTCGCTAAGCTCCTCTCACCATCTAGCGGTGTGATCTCGAGTGGCGAAACAGACGATTTGAATTTAGATCAGAGGCTTCTTTTATGCTTGACCATCTTTCGGGAATCTACTGCATAGGACAGCCGGATTTACTTCTCATCCGAAGAAAGACGTACGAAGGATTTTTTCGCCCTTAAAAATCCACGGCTTCGATCGGGTTTGAACCCGCACACTCCGCAAACTTGGGTACTCACCTACGTAATTATTTAAACCTCACTAAACTTACACGGTAAGTGTTGTTCACTGATGGCGAGTTCAATGATATTTTTCTTCTGCTGTAATCATTCCTGCGTTATTCACAGCATCGCGTCCGGCTGCGTTGAACGGTAGTTTTCCGTGGTTTCTCCAATTAATATCAGGTGAATGCTGAAACAGTATCCTAACCAACGGGCCACGAACCTCGCGCGATTATTCCTTCCCCTGGTATCTCCTACTTACAAACAATTCCATTACTACATTACCACACATGTCGGGAGACCAGTCGGGAGCACAGAGCTTGCCCCGGTTCGGGGCAGGGCCCCGCTGGTGGGTGGTACCTGGTTGGAGAAACCCCACTAATCGGCGAGTAGGTCAGCGCCGGATCCTGCCTTCCATCGGGGGAAGATTCCGAGTTTTGCCTATCGTTTCAGCAAAACCCTTTAACTCATAACAATTTATATCACCTATGTTAACATATTTCACGAGTTTTTACACGTTTGAGGACCTCCGGAAATAATCTACGAACCGCCACTACCAGTGAATAATAGCAATACGATGTAGGCAAATGAGGACGTAAATGGATATGTGGAATCGAGACGACGGGGTCGGTTGCCAACTGTGTCGTGTGACGAGAAACACGACAGAAGGGAAGAAAGACGTGCGGATGTGTGTCGCCGAGGCCCCGTGAGTGGCCGGCGCGGGCGGGGACGCGGTGGGGCGGTGTGAGACAACGCGCGGGGACCGTAGTGAAAAGGAAGGGAGGAGAGCAGCAAGGCGGGTGCGGCGCAGAGCGGAAACGGTGAAGGAAAGGGAGAGAGCGGAGGGGGATGCTAGGGGGCGTGATGGGGGGTCGGTGCGCGGAGCAACGAGGAGGGGCGGGGTGGGGTGTCCGATCAGGACGAGCGGGGTGTTACGTGTTAAGGCGAAGTGTAGTGGGCGGGGTGGGGCGAAATGGGGTGCGACGAGGAAGGGGGGGCGGGGTGTGGCGGGTTAAGGCGGGGTGCAGTGGGCGGGGATGGTCGAAGCGGCCGCGACGAGGAAGGGAGGGACGGATGTGGTGGGTTAAGGCGGGGTGCAGTGGGCGGGGATGGGCGAAGCGGCTTGCGACGAGGAAGGAGGGGCGGGGTGTGGCAGGTTAAGGCGGGGTGCAGTGGGCGGGGATGGGCGAAGCGGCTTGCGACGAGGAAGGGAGGGCGGGGTGTGGCAGGTTAAGGCGGGGTGCAGTGGGCGGGGATGGGCGAAGCGGCTTGCGACGAAGGAAGGGCGGGGTGTGGCAGGTTAAGGCGGGGGTGCAGTGGGCGGGGATGGTCGAAGCGGCTTGCGACGAGGAAGGGAGGGACGGGGTGTGGTGGGTTAAGGCGGAGTGCAGTGGGCGGGGAGGGGCGGGGTGTGGCGTGTTAAGGCGAAGTGTAGTGGGCGGGGTGGGTCGAAATGGGGTGCGACGAGGAAGGGCGGGGCGGGGTGTGGTGGGATAAGGCGGGGTGCAGTGGGCGGGGAGGGGCGGGGTGTGGCAGTTTAAGGCGGGGTGCAGTGGGCGGGGATGGGCGAAACGGCTTGCGACGAGGAAGGGAGGGGCTGGGTGTGGCGGGTTAGGGCGGGGATGGTCGAAGCGGCATGCGACGAGGCAGGGAGAGGCGGGGCGGGGCTGGAGGTCGGGGCGGGGAGCCAGCGAGCAGAGTATCGCCGCCGTGTCGTAGGAATGCGCAGGGTGGGCGGAGCGCCAGCGGGTGTCGGACTCGCGGCGGTGCTTTTCCAGGCGGCGGCCCCCGCCTCGCCCCGCCCTGTCCTCTCCACAGCCGCCCCGGCCGAGTTCTGCAGGACCCATTGCGTAGCACAGTCTCGCCGCAGCGACATGTCTGTAATTAGAACCAACTCTAGTAGTACACCTTTCTATCATAATAGGGGCAGACCAGAAAAGGAGATTGGTGGCGGTATGTACGTAAGATCCAGCCGGTCTCAAAAACTTAATTCAATTTAATTTTTATACCTTATTGATATACCTTTCAATGATTTCTAACTTCTTCAAGCGTTAATTAAATAATTATGAAAAACATGACGAAATGTACCACTGGGAAAGGAATCTTCCATTTCGCACCTGTTTGCAGTACGAAAAAATAGTTATAAATTAGCCACAAATTCCTGATCAATTACTCTACCATTCTTCAAAATTATTCAATAACTATAAAATAATATTGCCAAAAAAAGTGCAAACGAACAAGATAAACACCATACTCTAATTTTTTTAGATTGAATTTTGTCAGCAAGGAAAAGATTCCTGAATTTACGTGTTGTCTATATAACATTTCGGAGGAAATTCAACCTTTCTAGGCACCTTCTTTTTTCACGTAAGATTTTGGCGTAGTAACATTAGAAAAATATGGTTTCCTTTTGTCACCAGACCTACGTTTAATAAAGCTTCAAATGCAAATGAACACTTAATGACTGCCTAATGGTATACAATATTATATTTACCATTAACTGGTAAAATAATATAAAAATGTATTTAATAGTGGCAAATCCTAAAATAAATAATATTTTTACTAAAATACACCCAAATAAGTAATTATAAAATGTAGAAATTTTCAATACGAAAGCGATACAGAGCAGAAACGTCACTCGTAATTTGTACTGACACGTCAACAACGCGGAATGGTGTGTGCCGAAAAGACGAAATGACATTCCACGTCTTAGTAATAGGGTTCAAGATATTTCCACATTTTAACCAAGGGAGGGGCAGTAATTAAAATGTTTTATTGTGTTGATAAAAATGCCTCTTTCTACTCGTGATGACAAATGGAGAAGTGATGGTCTATAAAAACACCTCGTTTGTTCTCGTGTATATTTTGATGCTTAAAAAATCTTTAGTCTCCCTTTTCTTCTCACTTGTCAACGTGCACTATAATAAACTGGAATATATTTTGTATTTCAAATGGGCTTGTCTGCTTTATTCGAAGAGACATCTCTTTCGAACATAACACTATGGTTCAAAAATAGATCTTGTCGGCACAGTTTTTAAACATCGACATCAATATTTACCAAGGATCCCTGGCTCCGAACTGCAGACAGTGTTTCCTAGGAAATGATCCGCAGAGTCCTTTTCAAAACCCGTGCCAACGCAGTAAACGTTTAACGATAACATTAAATCGCTTCGAATTAAAGAAAATACACAAGGAATAATTTGTCTTTAGACCAATTTATAATAGAAATTTATAGACTCTGCTAAAACAAAATATATCATAGAGATGACAAAATTTAATAGTTCAAAGCTATACACGTAACCAATAAATTAAATGAAGTTATAAATGCAGCCAATGAAATATTAGTGAAACCGGGAAAAACAGCAAAGGTTCGTTAATATTTTATTTTAATTATTTGAAGAGATAGACTAATTCTTCTCAAACCCTAAAGAAATTATTACCAAAAACAAAGTATTTCCTTGGCCTAAAAATACTCTCATTAACATCAAATTGTAGAAGTACCTTTAATTGTTCCACGGTAACTATTCCACGTATTCTTTATAAATTCTAACAAAGGAGCTGCAAAGAATCATGCGTAGAAAACTTCAACTACTAACCGAGAAAATTACCTCGAGAAAATTTGAATCAACTACAAAAAACCCTCAAATAACCTACCACTGATAAGATCATCATCAATAGGTCTTCTTAACAGTTCAAACGTTCGTAATGTAATTTCGTTCTCTCCTGGATAACAGTATAAAAGAAAATGTTTTTCGTCACTTCGCGGTCTGCCACATCTTTCCATGTGAGTCTGATTTATTTCTTTATCTTCTTCTTCTTCTTCTTCTTCTTCTTCTTCTTCTTCTTCTTCTTCTTCTTCTTCCAAGGAGTCTACTTTATTTCGAATAGCTGCCAGTTTCATTTTTCAACTCTTACCTAACATTTACCACTTTCCTAGCGACACGATTAAAGGCAAAGTAATAGAGGTATAAATTATTCCATCATTTAACATTTTCCATGCCTTTGTTCATTAACCTTGAATTATTACACTATTAATACTTCATATTATTTCTGTATTGTAATATACATTATATTATCATCATTATGCGAGTATTTTACAGTTCTAATGACCGTTTATTGCACTCTACACGTCAATGTTTTTTATTCCGCCAAGCATCTACTTCTATACTTCTCTTCATTGTCGAGTCGAATGACGGACTTCCAAGATTTCCTCGGCGTTCCTCGTTTTCTTCTTTCGAAAGCGTTCCACTTGAAGACAATTTTTGGTATTCTGTCATCATGCATTCTCATTAGATGGCCACACCACTAGAGTTGTTTGGATTCCACATTTTCGATCACTTGTCTATCTTCATTCTGTCTAATCTCTTCGTTTCGTATTGTATCAAAAAGTAATATACATGTACTTTCTCAATATTTCGGAAGAGCATGTAGAATATTTAAATACGAATTGTATTCAGTTTCCCTTCAGAGATGGAGCGAGTGGGGCTGGCTGTGGGCGTGGCGCTGTGCTCGCCCTCGGCCTTGCGCTTCCGGCGGATTCCTCCACGCGCGCCCCGCCCCTCGCCCGCCACGCCTTGCCCACGCGCGCCACCGCCGCCCCAGCGCCCGCCAGCACGGGGCGGACAAGGCGGGACAGGACGGGGCGGGGCAGGATGGGACGGGACGGGGAAGAATGGAGGGGGCGGGACGGGGCGGGACGGAACGGGGGGGACGGGACAGGGCAGAATGGACGAGGTGGGTCGGGACGGGACAAGACGCGAAATGGGACGGGGTAGAATGCGGAATGGGAGGGGGTGGGTTGGGGTGGGGTAAGGTGGGGCGGGGTGGGGTGGGATGGGGCGGGCTGGGGTGGGGTGGGGCGGGTGAAGCGGAGCGGGCCGGGCGGGGCGGGCGGGGCGGGGGGGGCGGGCGGGGCGGGCGGGGCGGGCGGGGGCGGGCGGGGCGGGCGGGGCGGGCGGGGGCGGGGCGGGCGGGGCGGGCGGGGCGGGGCGGGCGGGGCGGGCGGGGCGGGCGGGGCGGGCGGGGCGGGCGGGGCGGGCGGGGCGGGCGGGGCGGGACTGGGCGGAACGGGGCGAGACAGTCTGGGGCGGGATGGGGCGGAACGGGTAGGGGCGGAACGGAACGGGGCGGGGCGGGGCGGGGCGCGGATAGGATGGGGCGGGGAGGGGAGGGGCGACAGAGGACTCCTCGGGGGGATGGGGTAAGACGAGGCGGGATGGGGCGTAATGGGCCGAGGCTGGAAAAGGAAGGGAGAGACGGGTCGACGCAGGTCGAGACCAATCGAGTTGGATTGACGCGGGACGAGGCAGGCCATGGCGGGACAAGACGGGACGAGCCCTGGGAGCGGGAAGAGGCGAAACGCAGGTTGAGGCGAATCGATACGGGATGAGGCGGATCGAGGTAGGACGAGGCAGGATGGAGTAAGGGGGTTGAGGGCGCCCAGAAAGAAAATTAAACCAGTTGATCGTCGCCGAGGCTGATATCGGGCGTGCCCCGTGCTATTATCCACATTGGTCAGTACAGTACCATCTGATAAAGTATGCCTGTAGAGTACAAAACTCGCATGCTGAACTCAGGGAAGGCTCATGAATAGATCCATCCTCCTAGAAAAAAAAACCTTTAAAAATAATTTTGCCATCCTGCAGCCCCTTTGTAAAGTCCTTCCTACCAATAGGTGTGACATACAGGGAGAGGCTCACCAGGTCATCTGGCAACCCTGTAAATGGTTCAATATAAGATCGATTATTTAATAACTGTGTTAAAGTTGTAATTTAGTTCTCCCTGTAGTATGCTAGTAAGGTATGTGTTCTGTAAATAAGCCTGCTAGTAAAATATTCATTGTAAGTCGTGTAAGTAAAAGATTAATAGAAAGGGGAGCCCAGAATTGCTATTCTTATTCATTACAGAACACATTCCACAAAATTAAAGTGTAAATTTTAAATCGATATACAATTCCTTTTTGATAACTCGTTCATATTAGGGACTCACGGAGAAACGGTTTGGAAGGTGCGACAGAGCTTTACGAAATATGGTTTAATGTTCAGTAACGATTTAAACTTCAATCACACACATATAACACGGCTATGTCAGAATTCACTTCGTCACAAATATTCGAATTGACAAAAATTGACAATCATCAGGGAAATTAAATTCACAATTTAATTATTTAAATTGACTTTTTAATTATCCACCATGCTTACCTCGTCTTTACGTTCAGTATCATGATTTGTCAAATTCATTCATTATTCCAAATTCTATAACCACCTTCTTCTCTAAAACCAGTCCATGCAGCATCGCCGCCCCGAAATTTTTGCACTACCTACTTCTGGAGAAGTTCTACTTGGTATCACCACAAAACCACTAAATACTGAAGACCATGAATGACAGACCGATGTTTTAAGAAGTAAGCCATTCTTCTTGTAAATATAAGGTTGGGGTTCTTAGGTGCATTTAACACTCCAGAGGTTAAATGCCAGGTTGTTGGAACATTTTTAGATTTCCTCGCAGGTTGTAAAAGATTACTTTCCGCGAATACTAAAACGAATGCAAAAGAACCTGCGACGGCCAGTTATTTATGTCACACATCCATTTACCACATAATGGCTACTCGCTATCGTGAAAGGTGACGATAATACAGCACTATTGTACTTCAAGTGTAACAAATACATACTATTGTTGCAAGCTGATACTGAAGAATTCCAAGAAGGTAATCAAATCAATGAGTTGGGGAAAGTACACAAAATTTGTTTTCACTCACTGCGCACACGAATAATTTACAAATAAATCACGCTTCCTTATTCCTTGTTTTTAATTAAGCGTTTTTGAAACGTTAGTTTAACACTGTATCTAATGGTAATTTTTAACGACTCTCCAGTACCTGTCTGCAGAGGTAAATTCAAACGAACTTTATTACTATCAGTAAATCTAAATGCGAGTGCTGAATTGTTTTATGAAACATTTGCATACGCATTAACGCAAGCCCACAAACTACAGCCACAAAAGCTATTTTCCTTCACACAATGTTTTAAGGCACTACTACTCAAAGCAACGTTACATTCTCAACGTTTTGTAGCACCTCTCCAACTAACGTTGCGTTCCCTGCGACCTCTCCTTCCTCTCGCTCCGGACAACGCCCACTTATCTAAACCATCCCAGATGGCGCCGCGCGGCCCAAGATCGCCTCCGCCCACACCGCCCGCACCGGAAAATGATTTCCGGCGCGCGAATCGCGTTTCACCGGGCGGGCGGGGGCGGGCGGGGGCGGGCGGGGGCGGGCGGGGGCGGGCGGGGGCGGGCGGGGGCGGGCGGGGGCGGGCGGGAGCGGGCGGGGGCGGGCGGGGGAGGGCGGGTGCGGGTGGGGGCGGGCGGGTGCGGGCGGGTGCGGGCGGGGGCGGGCGCGCAGCGGGGAAGCAATTCGGGCGGCCATCGCTTTCCCGCGCCCAGATGCGAATGATAGGCCGCCGCCACGGGCCGCGCGCTCCGCGAGGAATGTGGCAATCTGCAGGGCGCGCGCAGGAGGTCGGCTGGCGCCCGCCGGCGTACCTCGCCTTCCGCCCGCCTGCGTTCTACCGCGGACGCAGGGCGGTGGGGCAGGGCGGGGAGGGCGGGATGGGGCGGAGTGAGGCGACACGGGGCGTGGCAGCCAGGGCGGGCGGAGGGAAGGAGCGGGTTGGGCGGGACGGACGGGGCAAGGCGGGACGGAGCAGGGCGGGGCGGAGCGGGGCTGGGCGGGGCTGGGCGGGGCGGGGCGGGGTGGGGCGGGGCGGGGCGGGGCGGGACAGGTGGGCGTGGTGTGGCGAGGCGGGACGGGGCGGGGTGGAATGAGGTGAACAGAGGCGATGCGGGACTCACAGGGCGGGCGGGGCCAGGCGGGGAGGGCAGGGCGGGACGTCACGGGACGGGGTTGAGTGAGACGATAAGCAATGCGGGGCTGGCAGGCAAGGCGAGCGGGTAAGGGTAGCGCTGGCAGGGCGAAACGGGGCGTGGCAGGGTGCGTTGAGCAGGGCGGGGCACGGCGGTGAGGAGCGGCGCGGTGCGGGGTGGAGTGAGACGATAAGAAGTGATGCGGGGCTAGCAGGCAAGGCGGGTTGGCAAGGGCAGAGCTGGCAGGGTGGGGCGGGGCAGGGCGGGGCACGGCGGTGAGGAGCGGCGCGGTGCGGAGTGGAGTGAGGCGACCAGGGGGTAGCAGGCAGGGCGCCTGGGCGGGGCGGGCTGAGATGGGATGGGGCGGGGCGCAGCGGGGCAGAGGCGGAGCGGCTCGGAGTGCGGCGCAGTGCGGGGTGGCGCACGGGCTGATCGAGAAAGTTTCCCCCGCGGGCGGCCAGCGCCAGGGGCCGTACGCGAACTACGCAAATCGCGCACATTCCGCCGAGTGGCTCGTCTCCCACTCGGGCGCGGCGCCACCTGCGGCGCTTGTTAAGGCGGCCGCGGCAAGCGAAACGGAGGGCGCCTCGCAGGAGCACGGACGTTCTCCATGCAAGCGCTTCCGCAGTCAAAAGCTGCTGTAGAATGTTTAGAATGAAAAATTAGTGAACATGAAATAACTTATTGGTTTAGTGGTGAGTTGTAGTTGACATTTACATAATTGAAATGATTGAAGGCGTTGTCATTGTCAACAATACTATTTATTTCAATAAGAGCAGCTTTCGATGGCTTAGCCGTTATCATCAGTTCTCTGCTGTCTGGCAGTCGTTTTTGTGAGGCAGATCATTTTCCCCTTCCTTCCTTGCTTGGTTGCTAGCTTTCTTGCTTGCTAGATAGCTTGCTTACTTGCTAAGCTTTCTTGATAGCGTGCTTGCTAGCTCGTATGCTTGATTTCTAGCTTGCTTGCTAGCTTGCTTGCTAGCTTGCTCGCTAACTTTCTTGCTTGCTAGCTTTCTTGCTTGCTAACTTTCATGTTTGCTTGCTTCCTAGCTTTCTTGCTTGCTTGCTAGCTTTCCTGCTTGCTAGCTTTCTTGCTTGCTAACTTTCTTGCTTGCTAGCTTTCTTGCCTGCTAACTTTCTTGCTTGCTTGCTTCCTAGCTTTATTGCTTGCTAACTTTCTTGCTTGCTTGCTTCCTAGCTTTCTTGTCAGCGTGCTTGCTAGCTCGTTTGCTTGCATGTTTGCTTGCTTGCTTGGCGGGCGCGCATTTGGGCGAAGCGGTGCGTGGGGCAGGCGGGAGGGGGGCGGGCCCATGCGCGCGCGCGGTTTCGCGGGGCGCGTCGTGGAAAAACCGCAAGCCGCAGAGGCGCGCGCTCCACCAGGGTGACGCACGGAGGCCTCCAGGCGGCGCCTCACAATCGGCGTTCGGCGAGGAACGAGCGAACGCGCGCCCGATCCCGAGGAGCCCAGGTGCTCGGCGAATGTTCGCTTCCTCTGCCCCCGCCCCCTCAAAAATTGCCACTTTTTCGTTATCAGGGCCCGGGGCGTCGGTAAATATTTATTTTGATATTAAATGCGTAAAGTTTCCGTTTCTTTGACGATACTGATATTTTTACTGCCACCATATATCGAGGTAAAATAATCTCAATCGAGACTGTGGGAAAAAAAAGAAACTTTACACACAAAATATGAACAATTTTTCTACAACTGCATAAAAATATAATACAAAAGGTTTTGTACACTTGTATTGGAAAAAGAAGCCAGACACCTCGGACAATTTAGAAATGCATTTCATTGGGACATGATTAGAGAAGGGTATTCTAAAACCATGCAAAAAAACTTATTTACAAGGTAACAAGTCAGTTCTCTTGGCAACAATCTTTTGTGAATGGATATTAAAAACTGACGAACTTCACGTACGGTTACGGATGCACATAAGTTGCCAACTGCACATGCAGTTGTTGAAAAAAGAGTTTTAGCGTCGAAAAGTCGCCATTCCCCGGCGTACGGGCAAGAAAGTAAAAAAAAACCGCAGCGGGTAAAACGAGCACCGAAAGTTTGGCGCTCGGCAAATAGCAGGCAACCAATCTCCACTACTTGTGATTCGGCGAGCGAACGCTGGTTATGATTGCCGAATATGTGGAGCGGTCATTGGAGGGAGGACACGCCTTTCGAGGGAGCAGAGAAACATACTTTCACAAATCATGGTACACTCTCGCGTATTAAGTTCGTGTGACCAGGATTGTTATCCGTTTTACGACCAGAATATTTACGATCCGGTTTGGGAAACCAGAGAGTTGCGAAGTGCAAGTAGTTTTTTCCCCTTTTTCTTCATTCCAATTTCATGTTCGCTGGTATTTATCGTACATTTTGTTTTAACAATACTGCCAGCAATACTTATGACAATGAAACAATGCGAAAATAAGTTAGTCTGCAATGGATTGTCTTCTAAAGTCCATACTAAATGTATCTGAGATTTAATGTTATTTTAGGGTTAAAGAATGACTCTCAATCTCTCATGTATTTATAATATTCTATAATGATCTACTTATGATTATGAGACTCGAAATGGATTAATCTCGTACACATGATACTGAATGAGGTGCTGGTTAGATGCTCATGGTGATGTACTACACCAGGAATGATGTAACAACATGAGAATGAGAAACAGCAATATGCATGAGGAAATGTTTGCAAGTTGTGATGTACACTCATGAGAACAAGAAATGTGTTCATTACCATATGTATTTATTTATTTACAAGAAATTTCTATACATACTTTATTACCTCAAAGCGACTATTATAATAAAAAATAATGGAAATAGCAATTGACTGGGGAGATTGCGAAAAAAAAATCCCACCATTTGAATCCTGTAACCACACATGTAAATTTTGAAAGATTTCGTACAATGCAATTACGTTTCAACTCTTATCGTCTTAAGAAAAATGTTTGTTTCGAGAAAGTTGAAAATATGACGCAGAAACTCTTTACAATTTCCGATACATTCAAAAACAAAACGACATCATCCGGGGCGCTTGTGGATGTGAATAATGGGGAAATCTATACCAAGAACTGTTCTCAAGTATTCCTGCAGCTGTTCTCATCCTTCATAACGAAGGCAAAGAATCGTAAGTGGATGCAAAACACTGCACTTAAAACTTAGTTGGAAGTTCACTGGTAGGAACACGTCATCTCCTAGATCACGCCAACTCGCGACCATGCGTCACTGGAAAACAGGGCACTCGCGGTATGGTGAGAGCATTCCATGACAGCGCAAGGGGCGGCTTATGGTGAACAGCTAATGCTCTCGCCTCTTTGCACTCCTCCTCCTTTAGACATTGGAAGTTTTGTCATGAACACTCTATGGTGCATTGGATTTAGACACAGCGGTTTAATCTCAGGTTTTATTGAGATACTTGCCTTTCTTTAGCATCGATTTTAATTTGTTGTATCTCTATGTTCTCCATTCAATATTTAACCAGTCAACATCATCCAATTCAGGTTATTTCAAAAACATGTGTACACTCATTGAAAGGCCATAGAAAATTTGTTTTCCAGCCTACAAAGTTAATTTTTTGAAAAAAAGTAAAGTTAGAGTTCAATTTCAAACATAAAATAAACTTTCTGATCACAACAAATGTTTCAAATGGTTAAATTAAACGTTCAAACTGGAGGCCTTCAGTATCGATACATTTCTGGGTATGAGTCGCAACAGATTTCGTCCTTTGCGCTAAAGTGTCCAATGGGATTTCTGTGCACACTACTCAATCCTATCACACAATATGTCCAAGGTACGCGGTTTTACACCACATGTTTTACTAAGACACATAAGAAAGTGTGGCGGCGTAAGGATTCGAAAGTATGCAGGAAGCTCGATTGGTTCCCAGTGTCCTATCCAAGGACTTGGTTCATGATCCTGCCATTTGTTACAGAACACATTAATTTTTCCAGAAAATGAAAACGTGCAGGTGAGAAAGTACGTTTCGTAAGAGAATTCAAGCTATTGGTCTTTGTTTTTGAAGCACCATGTTTATATCGCATTATAATTGCTATTGCTATTATTATTAATATTAATATTAGTATTGCTGTTATTTTGTTCTGTTGTAATTTGAAGTCCTTTCAATTTCATAAGATGTCCTTTCACTTTCGAGTGGAAATCGTACATGCCTCCTACACCAAATTCTATTTTTTAAATAATACAATAATACAAAACAGACGGTGACACATTTTTTAATTAATTGGTCAAATTACTATTCGTTCGCTTATTAGAAGACAACCTCCGTATCGGAAAGAATAAAATTAGTCCAGTCGGTGCTTCACTTCATTTACTTATTAATCAATAAAATCCTACCAACAACATAACATTTGCTTGACAATGTAGCGTAATGTATAGATGAGTGAGCAAATCGTTTTCGGGAGAGAAGATCCCAGCCATAGACGCCCCCGGCCCCCTGCTGGTCGGCGGCCACCGCAGTCCACCCCCGCGCCGCAGGAAGCGCTTGCATCGACGCCCCGCCCCGCGCTGCGTTAAAGCAACATTTGGGGCCTTGAATCCCGCGGGGTGCCGCGACGGAGATGAAGAGCGGCGCGGAAATCGTAAAACAGCCACGAGCCGATGCTGCGCCATGCCGCCGTCACCTCCCCCACCCCTGCCGTCGCCACCGCCTTCGCCACCGTCACTGCCGCCGCCACCGCTACCGCTACCGCCCCCGCCACTGCCGCAACCACCGCCGCCGCCACCGCCACCGCCACTGCCACCGCCACCGCCGCCGCCGCCGCCGCCGCCGCCGCCGCCGCCGCCACCGCCACCGCCACCGCCTCCGCCTCCTCCACCGCCACCGCCACCGCCACCGCCACCGCCTACGCCTCCGCCTCCTCCACCGCCACCAACACCGCCTCCGCCACCGCCACCGCCACCGCCACTGCCGCCGCCACCGTAACCGCCGCCTCCGTCTCCGCCTCCGCCCCTGCCTCCACCTCCACCTCTGCCTCCGCCTCCGCCACCGCCACCGTCACCATCACCGCCACCGCCGCCATTACCACCGCCACCGCCACCATCAACACCGTCACCGCGGCCGCCGCCACCGCCACCGCGCCACCGCCACCGCCACCGCCACCGCCACCGCCGCCGCCACCGCCACCGCCACCGCCTCCGCCTCCTCCACCGCCACCGCCACCGCCACCGCCACCGCCTACGCCTCCGCCTCCTCCACCGCCACCAACACCGCCTCCGCCACCGCCACCGCCACCGCCACCGCCACCGCCACTGCCGCCGCCACCGTAGCCGCTGCCTCCGTCTCCGCCTCCGCCCCTGCCTCCACCTCCACCTCTGCCTCCGCCTCCGCCACCGCCTCCGCCACCGCCACCGTCACCATCACCGCCACGCCGCCACCACCACCGCCACCGCCGCCATCACCACCTCTGGGCCGGGTGACGCGGCGCCGCGCCCAATCTGACAGACGCGCCCACTCGATCACCCCCTCCCCCGGGCAACCGCGGGAAAGAAAGACAAAATCTCTCCGGGCAGTAGGCGCGCGGCCCCGAGGGGGAGTCTAGAAATCGGTGGCGGCGGCGGTGGGCGAAAGAAAAATTGGGAACATCGTGTTCAAGGAACACCAAGCAACGCAGGAACAGTAATTGAAGAGAAAGAAGACGGAGATGGAACTAAGTAAATGGAAGAATGTTTTTGACAGAAATAACTGTGATCAATGGCGCAAATAGGGAGGAGAGGAAATGGAGAGAAAATGGAAGAAAGTTTCTTCGAAAAAACATGCATATACAAAAAATGAAGATCGGAGAAAAAAGTAAGAAAAAGCAAAAGAAGAGGCATTGGGAATAGGCAAATGTGACAAAAAAATGAAGAAAGAATGAAACAAGCTATTTAACATGAAAACAAGAGAGAAAATTTCAAAACAAAACGGACACCAGGCGAATGCCGGAGCAGTACCCTACCAAACGGGCCACGGACCGCGCGCGATCTGTCCTTCCTCTTCCTTGTCCTATCCTCTCCCCTTACACACACACTTACACTAACATGCACTACACTACTACATATTCCGGGAGACCGGTCGGGAGCTTAGAGCTTGTCCCGACTGGGGCGGTGCCCCGCTGGTGGGAGAGTCCTGATTAGGGGGAAACCCCACTAGCCAACAGTAGGTCGGGGCCGGATCTCGCCATCCAGCGGGGGAAGATCACCGCCATCACCCGAGAAAAAAAAACATGCACTACACTAACGAGACTAATGACCAAAGTAGTTGACGCGCCCGGAAACACGGAAAAATCAATCAAAACAAAACGGCAAATATCGCAGAGACAAAGAGCCGGCGGCCGACGAGCGACTGACAGAAGGACCGCATTCCCCACCGAAGTAAACGACGAGCGCAAGGTCCGTGAAGCCAGCACGTGGCGCCGGGGCGGGCCGAGCAAAATGGCAAGCGGCGCGGCGGGGCGAGAGCATTCGGCGAAAGGCCTAGAGCGAAAGGAAAACAACAAAAGGAGGATTCGATTACCGCTCTATAAACGTCCGCGCCGCGCGGCGAAGTCGGCAGCTCGCGTCACCGCCGCCCACCACGCACGCGGGCGGCCGCTCATGGAGGAGGCGGAGGTGTAGACGGAGGTGGTGGCGGTGGAAGTGGCGGCGGTGGCGCTGGCGGTGGCGGTGGCGGAGGCGGAGGCGGAGGCGGAGGCAGAGGCGGAAACTGCGGCGGCGGCGATGGCGGTGGCGGCGCTCATGGAGGAGGCGGAGGTGTAGACGGAGGTGGTGGCGGTGGAAGTGGCGGCGGTGGCGGAGGCGGTGGCGGAGGCGGAGGCGGAGGCGGAGGCGGAGACGGGGGCAGAGGCGGAGGCGGTGACGGTGACGGGAAGGTGGCGGTTCTGATGGAGGAGGCGGAGGTGTAGACTGAGGTGGTGGCGGTGGAAGTGGCGGCGGTGGCGGTGGCGGAAGCGGCGGCGGAGGCGGTGATGCCGGGGCGATGAAGGTGGCGGTGGATATAGCAGCGGCGGCGCGGGTTGTGGGGTGGAGGTGGAGGAGAGGTTGCGAGTTCCGGACGCGCCGTCGCTCGCTCGCACGCGCGCGCTCTTCGTCTATTTCGGACGCCGCGCCGCCGCCGCCCCCCTCCGCCCGCCCAGCCGGCAGACGCCTCGCAGACGGCGCCGGCGCGGGCGGCGAGGGGGCGGCGGGCAGGGAATCCCGATCCGGCCTCATAAAGAGGCCGCCACGCAGCGCTGGCCGCGCCGCCCGCGCCGCGCCGCTCCACACCGCGGATGAGGGCGGCCCCACGCGTGATCCGCGAGCGGCAGCTCCCAACAGATTCATCGATTTTTTCGTGTTTCCGGGCGCGTACATTGCTTTGATCATTAGTCCCGTTAGTGTAGTGTATGTTTTTTTCTCGGGAGATAACGGTGATCTCCCCCCGCTGGATGGTGGGATCCGGCGCCGACCTACCGTCGGCTAGTGGGTTTTCCCCCTAACCAGGACTCTTCCACCAGCAGGGCACCGCCCCAGCCGGGACAAGCCCTAAACTCCCGACCGGTCTCCCGGAATATGTAGTAGTGTAGTGCATGTTAGTGTGTGTGTGTGTGTGTGTAAAGGGAGAGGATAGGACAAGGAAGAGGAAAGACAGATCGCGCGAGGTCCGTGGCCCGTTTTTAGGGTACTGCTCCGGCATTCGCCTGGTGTTGATCGGAGAAACCACGGAAAACTACCGATCAGAGCAGCCGGCCGCTAGAATTCTCCTCCAGATAGCAGTCAGCGTTAACGGATGATTTGAAATTCTTCAAAGGACATTAGAAGGACAATTAGAAAAAAACATAGCTAAATTAGCTAACAATTATTACAACAATCTGCATACCTCACCAAGTACCATCACTTTTAACATGGGAAAGAATGCGGTCCACCCACGCATAAAGTCAAGATTTCCCAAAGACAAATTCAAACTCCCGTAAACCACTATACCCTCAGCTCCTTAACATAATCATATTCCATTCTCTTCTTAATTAACAATAACATTAAATCAATAATTATGTCAGAGTTTAAACCTCACTTACCTTATGAATGGCCAATCCAAAACTGTCATATAATAATCTTATGTAGTTTTAAAATCCTTGAAAGACTGTATTGTCGAACAAGAAGAAATACTTTTTTTTAAAAAAAAGGACACCAATTCTTATTTTGAAAAATTAATTCCTACTTATTTGTTGTAATCAGAGATAAAACATCGCCTCTTGATGGTTATGCGACTGAACTAAACGGCGATTCGCTACAGCCTGCGATCATTAACGCGCGGCTTTTGTGACACTGTTCACAATTTGCATTATTATGAAAGTATTTAAGTGACTATTTAACTTACTTTATATAATAAAGGAAGAAGGGACGTTGGTAGACCGAGAAGAAAAATAGGTGCCAAAACAGATCACATGGCCTAAAACCCAACCCAAGAAGAATTATAAATATTCTTATGCGTGCGTTGACCTTCCATGAAATTACGTTGACAATCTTGTCGTAAATCAATAAGGAGCTGTTAGTAACACTTGGAGTGTTTCGTAACGACCATATAACATAAATGCATCACGCGAATTTCAATCATCATGTAATAAAATTGTATTATTGTATCATCTACTGCCGATCATGAGTTTTTTATGCGTATTTACTCTCCAAGACTATGTACTCTTTAACATTAGCCAATATTTGAACCTTCATGTCTAAATCAGTTTCATTTGGCATGTATTTTTGAACCGCAATGAAATGCACGCGGTATTCGATAGAACAGTACGCATTTATATAATAAAGCTTCCCACAGCCTGGACGATAATTTTGCATTCCGTTCCGAAAATGCGAACGCGTAGAGAGAATCCTGTGACGAAAACATCCCGGTGAGCTCCACTTGCAAATGTCAGCGCTCGCGAGGGGTTCGCGAGCAGGAAATAGCGCGTAGGCAGCTTGCATCTGCAACCACGGCCAAGAGCACAGCAGGAAGCATCCAATGGAAGACACGCACTACTTTTCTCGCACCGGCTCACAATGGCATGCATAAAAAAATGAAGTGCTGGGAATACAAAACAACTACAGTTGACTCCGTTTATATTGAAATCGGTTACAGTGAATCCTCGGTTATAGTGAACTTATGTCATTGATCCTGTTTCACTTATATTACTAATAAGCATACGAGGATTTGGTTATAGTGAACCTGAACTCGGCTATAGTGAATGTAGGAAATACATCCTGGAAATTAATTCCCTTTATCGCCTCGGCCACGGATAAGGGCACAGCAGGAAGGATCCAATGGAAGACACGCACTACTTTTCTCGCACCAGCTCACAATGGCATGCATAAAAAAATGAAGTGCTGGGAATAAAAAACAACTACAGTCGACTCCGGTTATAGTGAACTCGGATATAGTGAATCCTCGGTTATAGTGAACTTAAGTCACTGGTCCTGTTTCACTTATATTACAAATAAGCATACGAGGATTCGGTTTTAGTGAACCCGAACCTCGGCTATAGTGAATGTAGGAAATACGTTTTGGAAATTAATTTGCTATATCGCCTCAGTGTTACAAATTCCAACACGAGGCAGCTTGAAAAAAATATCATCGGACAAAGGTCATAATTAAACCCTGAGGTGAAGGTAGCAGACCCGGATTGAGCACCTCACTCCCAACCTTATGCCATTCAGTTTCACTGCAGAAACAAAGGTCGTGTCCTGTGTGGGCTGCAACTGGCGGCGGCGACGCGCGATTGCTTGCTTCAGTTTCAATCTTGGAGGATTTTTTTAAAGAACAAATAAAGATATTGAAATTTTCAGTTCGTGCTGTTAATATATTTGACTGTATCTGTATGTTAATACAATCAATAGTTATGAAGAAATTTATTTAATTTTCACATCATCGGATATGGTGAACCAAAAATGTTAGTCCCCAGAAGTTCACTATAACCGGAGTCAACTGTAGATATTTGAATTTTCGTTACTTTCGACTGAAAGTATCTGATGAAATCATGAACCGAAAGGTAAATTTAACCTCTAAGAATAAATATCAAAAGTAATTCTGAATAATTATTTAGGTAAGGCTTCAAGAGAAATGTTGGCAGTAAAGACGTGAAATTTTTAAAAACTTCTCTGTAGATACGCGGATATTTTTTTTTATTTTAGAAAAACCTAGTAAAAATTTTTTGTACGAAACTTATACGAAGATGGCTGAGAATAAGTGTTTCAATGTTATATTCAAGCGAGAAGCCACCCGGAAATTCTTGAGTATTTTTGTTCGAAAAGTAACCAATAAATACATGCACGTTTAACGAAAAACTGCTCAAATGCACATCCACGGCATGCTTGAATCGGCGCAATTTGCCCAAAAGACATCACGTTCCCACAACCGCCACTTGGTATGCACGAGCCCGCCGTCGTACTTGGATTTAGCAGCGGCCGTCGGTCCGCATCCCGTCCCACACACCCGTCCCTTTCCCAGCGCCGCTCGACGCCGAATCCAGTTCCACAGCGGCTGCTGCGGGAACACCCAGTCCGATCGGGTTTTTTCCGTCTCACATGTCACAGCAAATGGGTCGCGAATTACTCTTTCATGGCGGCCAGAATTAATTATTACGGAGAAACAATAAAAACCCGTGTACCCTTCACATATCACGCAAGATTCGTATATGTACTTGCCTCAAAAGTGAACATTTTCTCCTTTTTGCAGCCGGCGCGCGGTCCACGCAACATTTACAGCCAAACGTGCGCGCGCGTGCGGGCACGCCTTCACGTCTTTTTGCTGCTGTGAAGGCAACGTGGCGCGGAGCTCCGCCAATAGAGATGCATCAACGATGTCAAAAGTTCAAAACATCAATGATTTCATAACATCACTTTTTGTATTCCAGCATTATAAACGACATTTTTCGTTACAAGAATTATTTCATCAAAGGGTATCATACGGCACATATTTTTGACGTGTTCGCCGTTATGGCATGAATAATTACGTCATCATGCATCAACGATGTCAAACGTTCAAAACATCAATGATCATAACATCACTTTTTGTATTCCAGCATGATAAACGACCTTTTTCGTTACAAGAATTATTTCATCAAAGGGTATCATACGGCACAGATTTTTGACGTGTTCGCCGTTATGGTATGAATAATTACGTCATCACAGATTCAGCCAATGACAGCGAGAGAATCGTGGGGAGAGGGGGGGTAGCGGGAAACGAAACGGCCGATCTCCGTTTTCTCGCACAGATGACAAATACCCGTGACGTCACAATAGTACCAAAATTACGATTGAATGTCTTGTAAATTTATAATGTTGTTGTACAAGAAAATGTACTCATGCAATAAAGCTTAACATGATAAGATTATTGCATCAACTAATGTTTTAAATACATCATAGGTCATTATTTTATAAAATCATCGATGATCAAAATTGTCTGGAAATAATGACGTCCTTTTTAAACCTTCCGTCCATTTTGTTTTACATCTGCATGCGCAGTGAACAACTGGTTAAGACTAAATTTTCCCAAAATATATTTTATGTATTTAGCCAACGATAGGCAGGGCCAAGTTTAATGCGTAGTTGGAAGTGGCCAATTGACGTGTTGACTTGAAACCGAGATACTGGGATGTATTTTCCTATCCATGTTTAGTTTGACAACCTTAAGTAGTTACGTTTACTACATCAAATATGCAAAGTTAAATCAAATTAGAGAGCATCTATTGAAAGAAAGTTGATCTATAGTTCTTGCTCAGTGAAACGTGTTTAAGTCGCGTGAATAATATAGTATGCTTCTGGCTTTATGAATTGTATCGGTTTCCAAATATCAAAAGAAATTTAATTCTTCGTACTGAAATGTAGATAACTGCTAATACACACGCCGTATCATGAATTTTCAATAACTATGAATAAGAATAATTATGATTAATGACCTTATTATATTTGTAACGCGTCAAGCCTAACTTGACACTTGATACAGATTGTCTTGTATGTGTCTGTTCTGTTGTCTCAATTATTTTGTAGTTTATGTTAGCGTATTAATTTGTTTTTGTGTTACTGAATGTGTTGTGCACTTGTATTTGTTGTGATATTTATAATGGATCTTATGCTATCTGTTCTATCAGAAGTTATTTGTAAGATATTTATAAAAAATTATTTGCGCCGTGAATATACTCGGAAATTTGTAATAGGTTAATTCTGTAAATAAATTACTAATAAAATTGAATTGAAAAAAAAAATTGAATTGAATAAGAATTCGTGATTCTGCCTGGCTTATACCGACAATGTTTCAAACGGTTTCGAAATTAGAATTACAGGATGTTAAATCACATGTTTTGTCTTTCCCATTTTATGAAAGCCATTATGGCATAAACTGAACTAATAAAAACTTACTGGATGGAATCTTGTTACCACTTTCATATATAGTTTTCACAAAGAGAGCGGAGCAAAATTCTGTTTATCTCTTTACATCCAATGTTTTCATGAATAGGAATTGCATTTAAAAAACCTAAACAAGATTCATGCTGTAGATGGGATCTCTTTGATGTCAAATTCCGAGTGGCTACCGAAGGTACTACTCGGATTGAATTGTTGACTCAGACACATATCATGGTATAGTGAAATAAGCTTATGAGAAAAAGGAAACACATTTGCTTCCACGTCAAGATTTGCACAAGATAAATGAAAGCCGACGCGGTATTTAACATCTTTCTAAAAGCGGTAATTTAACGATAGCTGATAATATTTGTGTTATATACGAAAGGTCAGGACACCAGCTATATATTTAGGACAAAACCATAGAAACACGAGGAGCAATGAGCGTCCTCTCTGTACCATTTTCTATTAAATCTGCCTGATAAAACACAAGAAGTTTCGAAATCAACAATACACAAAAATTCTTAGTCCACAATATTTTCCATTAGTAAAGACATAGCACGTTTTGTGATGTAACGTAACTACTAGTAACGTTATATCGCAAAACCTTAGTTATAGTAGTTCGCTGTATATAGTAGTTAATTATATATAGTTAGTATATAGTAGTTACTAACTAATATAACTTCGAACGGACGATCTATAAATTTATAGCAAAACTGTTTTCGGGATTGAACCACAAAATCAAAACTTTCAGAGAGTTCAACGAAAATGGGAGACCAGCACCATTCTTTTAAGCAATCCTTTTGTTCTATTCATGATAAATATTTGGGGCGGTTTTTTGAGATTTTTTTTATAAATTTGCATTAACTTCAAGCAGAAACTACACGTTTTAAAAAAAAGAACTTGTACGTGACCTTTATAAAGAGCTATTTTTTTAGAACAGACTTTAAGACAAAAAAATCTGTATCTTCAAATTCATAATTTTTTTAATGATATTTTTCCAATTTTCAAAAATACAGAGTTCGCCGTAAATAGGACTAACCATTCTTTTCCATTGATACATACGAGGACAAAATTTTAAGAAAGAATTTGAAGCAATTATTGAAAAAGAAAATGTTTAGAAATTGCCAATAATTCACGCAAATTTACGCGAAAACTACTCATATTTTCGAATAGTTGTACTACACGTTATTTCAAAATATGTCGTTAAAGAACAGATATCATTAGAAAAAATCTTATCATTAATATTATAGTTGTAGGAAGACGTCGAAAAATTTTTGAACTTATGCAATTTTCGAATATTGTGGGATTTTGACAAAAATGAGACCTGCGCCATTTTTTTAAGCTTTCTTTTACACTATCCAAGGGCAAAGTTTAATAACAAAATTGGAATAATTTTTTAGACATTTTGAATTTTTGAGTGAGCTTCATCCAAAGTACCCCCAAAAGTAAAATATCTCCTTCAAACTCGAAGGACTTCGAGTTCTTTTAAACCAATTGGGGAATATCAATTTGGGAGAAAATCGGCTGAACGGTTTAGATGCTACAGAGTTGACGTTTTGCCGTCAATCGACTTTTTGGCATGAAGGACCTACAAAACATAGATTCTGACTTCACAATATGTTACAGATATTAATTTATAATGTATAGGAACAATATTTACCCAGTTATTCATTACCAGGACCCGACAACAAGAATTTCTCTGTGAAAATTTCCCCGTTTTCCGGCGCACGATTACATTTTCACTTCTTACGAAGTAAGGGCGAGAAAGTATAAACGAAAAGGCAGTAGACTGCTAGTGTCTTTTGCAGTATTCACGAGGTCTTCTTCGAAAATATCGTATTGCCTAAGCGGCAGTATCGAAGGCGCAGGATCCCCGTGTAAGTAATGGTGGCGATACTGATAAGAGGTGATTGACATGGTAAAGACGGCAATAGCAATGGAGAAGGTAGATGTTAAAGTTCGATGGAAGAGAAAGAGGTGGAAGCAGTATTAGTAATGATGTTGCAGGGGTACCGGAAGAGTTGTAACAGATTAGGACGAAACACATTCGACTCACAGAAGGAAGGTCCGGTGCTATCATTACGCCAATCAGAAGAGTGGAAAATGTGGTCAAAGAAGCGGGACATGAACAGAAGCGATGGGGAAGAGACGCGATATTTCCTGGAAGCCTCCGAATCGACGTCATAAGTCCGTGAAGCTGCTTGACCACTCGGCGTTCCAGCCATGCCTCTGCTACCTCTACCTGCTACTGCCCGAACCTGCCTTCTCACGGCAGCTCATTTGGTCCAAACCACTGAACATTCCGTTTCATCATGCTTAATTCTGGACTTACGTGACTCTATTTAATCTTTCTACCATGGAACTTATAGCTTATATAGCTTCCAAACTCTTGAAAGTTTAGTAATTTTATTTTATTTACTACTTTTAATAGAATGGAGAATTAATTTCTGAAAGCAATGATATACTGAACTTCACAACAGAAATCACGCATCACCTTTTAGAACATCGTAATAAATGAGGTATTTACGATCAGTTTCTCATCAACGTCAGGGAAATATTTTGTTTCTTATTAAAAAAACAACAAAAACAACAACTCGGAAGTGGAACGCGAAAATTCACCGGTGGTATCTTTCCTTTTACGAAGGAGTTATTGCAAAAGGAGAGTCCGCGGTCTGGAAGATCTACAGTACAAATTACGTCCAAATCGGCAGAGAAGATGGAGTGCAGCAATTTTCGCCGAAGCAGCTGATCCAGCGGTGTGAGGCGGTGGGGCGGGCGGCAAGTCCAACGTCGAAACGCGGGCGGACAGGACCGGTCCAGAATTCGAATGCACGACCCGCGCAACCGCGCAGCCCGTTTTACATTTTATAATATTTCTCTGGCGGCCGTTTACCACGACGTTACTAGCTGGCTTAATAGCCAACCTGACGGGCCGAACGTGCTCCTGCGAGATACTACTTTGTCACATCCTCCGAAATATACATTCCCCCGGCTGAGAGAAAAAGGGAACGGTGTTTTGAGAGTAAATACCATTAGTTAGTGCTTACGTGGGATGGATTCATCTTAAAAATTACAACTGCTTAATGTAATTTATCGACAGCGTGTGGTCGTTCTAGGAGACGCACCTTGTATGTTGTAATATACAAGGGAAGGGATCAGTTTTTCTTGTTGGCGCCATGTATAGGTTCGTTCGAACATGTATCAGAGCTTGTTCAATCTTCACGGAATGTTACACAAAAAACAAGTCAAGACATTTCGTGGAAATAATTCTTCACTCGTCTCATTAAGTCACTTCATCATACCTTTTGAATTCTTTACATTGCAGCAATTGACATGCTACTCATAGTTAACAAGTAAAACAAATAATGCTCATTGATTTTGGAAGCGAAGACAGTTAAGCAATGTGTCATGTCTAAAACCAAAATTAACAGATATCTTTCCAGAAAAATAGAACATGTGAGCAAAATTATGGGAATTATAACAAAAATTTTTTTTAGACAAGAACTGAGTGTTCATTTTAAATATTTAATTGCAACGATAATGTGAAAGATAAGAAAACAAAAGAGACAATTTGTTTCGCACACATCAATTGAAACAACGTTAAAAAACAGGCAAAGCAATTTACAGACTGAATTTCTTTGACAGTCTTGAAACCATCTTAATGCCTTCAAAAATATTTCCGTTTATTGTATTTTTAATTGAACAACTATTTCTTTTATTTTTTATTTCACACAATTATTTTACATTGTTTAGACAAATTTGATTCTCTCTACTTACACTTTTAGAATGAAAACGAAAAGGGCGAAAATGAAGTAATGCATACACTCTTTACAGTTGAGACACTCACAAAGCGAGATGTCAGCGCTTTATTTTTAATGAACGTGAGATAAGACACTCAAGGTTCGTTCCGCTCTCCTATTGCATTTCCATCAGTCTGCGACGCACAAATAATTATTGTTCGGCTATGGATATGGTTTTTTGTTGTTGTTTTTTTACTCTTAGAAATTAATTTGCAAACACACCGGCTTACATGGCTCAATTCATATCAGTGCAGAGTATCAACTCATGAGTATCAACTCAACTCAACAGATGAGTATCAACTCATATCATTGCAATCTCTCATCGGGTGGTCCTTGGGTTCCAGTCCCGACGGAGGCAGGATTTTCCACACTAGCTTCATAGCTAGGTCGAATTCAGCCGCTGTCTGGAGATTTCTAGCGGTCGGCTGCTCTGATAGGTAGTTTACCATGATGTCTCCGGAACACCAGGCGAATGCTGGAGCAGTACCCTAACAAACGGGCCAAGGACCGCGCGCGATCTTTCCTTCCTCTTTCTTATCCTAATTTCGACCCTTAAAGCTTGTCCCGGATGGAGCGGTGTCCCGCTGGAAGGGTAGAAAAACCCGCAAGCCGGAGTGTAGGTCGGCGATGGATCTCTCCAAAAAGCAGAGGAGATCATAGTCATCTCCCGCGTCAAAAATATACACTACACCCACAGGAATAATGATCTTAGCCTTTGACGCACAAGGAAACTGTAATCAATCAATTTGCAAAACTTTGCACAATTTCCCTGACTTTTCTTTTTAATGTCTACAAGAAATTCCAAATTCCCCAAATTTTCCTTGAGTCCCTGATCGTCTTCCCCCCCCCAAAAAAAAACGCGACGAAAGAAGAGGGCGTCGAGAGACGTCTCCGAGCGAATTCGCTTGCGAGTTCTCGCGTCGCGTCTAGTGATTGCAAATTTTACCAAAACATCGATATATCTATGTTTCGATACATCGCAAAAGGGTTTTCGATATCCATGAAAACATCGACGAGAAAACATCGATGTTTTAATTATAGACTAATAACATTTTATTTTCTTATCTATTTTTAATTACAGTACGTAAAAGTGATATCATACAGGTAATTACAGTACGTAAAAAGGATATGTTTAGTTACCAGCATGTTAATCGTAGGTAAAACTTATTATCGAATGTAAATAATAAAATTAACAATATAGAACAACGTGTTTTGCTGTCAATTTCGTGTTTCACTGTCGATTCAGGCAACGACACGCCTGGCGATGACATACATTCATAACACGAGCAACTCCCTAACTTCTTCAGATTGCACAAGCCAAATGTGCAGCATTATAAAAAGGATGACGCAAAACAACGATTTTCTGTGGATTGTTGCTACTCTACAACGTGCTTAAACCCGTTTAAAAACATATTTTAAAGAAATTTAAAATTTAAAAAAATCGATGTTTTTGCAACAAAATATCGATCCGAAGAAAACATGGAAAACAAAATATCGATGTCAATGTATCCATGTTTCTGGTGGAAAACGTCAATGTTTTTGCGCCATCCCAGTCGCGTCGCGCAGCCCTCCACCGCCTCCGCCACTAGGGCGCGACACGCGCGTGCCCAACACCGCGACGGCGCGCGGCGGAGATGCACGCCCACGCCCACGCCCTCACCCACGCCCTCGCCCACGCCCACGCCCTCGCCCCATGCCCTCGCCCACGCCCTCGCCCTCGCCCTCGCCCACGCCCTCGCCCTCGCCCAAGCCCTCGCCCACGCCCACGCCCTCGCCCACGCCCTCGCCCACGCCCTCGCCCACGCCGTCGCCCACGCCCTCGCCCACGCCCTCGCCCTCGCCCACGCCCTCGCCCTCGCCCACACCCTCGCCCACGCCCTCGCCCACGCCCTCGCCCACGCCCTCGCCCACGCCCTCGCCCACGCCCTCGCCCACGCCCTCGCCCACGCCCTCGCCCTCGCCCTCGCCCACGCTCACGCCCACGCCCTCGCCCAAGCCCTCGCCCACGCCCACGCCCACGCCCTCGCCCTCGCCCTCGCCCACGCCCACGCCCTCGCCCTCGCCCTCGCCCACGCCCACGCCCTCACCCACGCCCTGGGCGCGGAGGCGGAGAGAGCCACTCGCCCCGGCGGCGGCGACAGGCGTCTGTCACCACGCAGATAAAAGGAGGCTGTGGTCAGCGAAGGAGCCTTGCTGACCGACGAAAGAATTGGGGTAGCAGACTGTGGTATGGACAGGTCGCTTCGGGCACTCCAAAGACCCCTTCTGCACCAACGATGCAACTGTAGACTGAAGACGACAAAGTTAATTGTGCTTTTTCCTAAATTTGAAAAAAAACGTTGATTACAGTTGCTAAATTTGATTGTTATTGTATTATTTTTTTGTAACTTCAATAACCAAAGTGTTACTTTCTCGATTAACAACTGTCGAGGTATGAGAAGCATTTGCAATTCAAAAAAACATTTGATGCACTTAAAATCTGATTCACTTGTTCCAATATTTAAATATAATATCTTTTTTATTACTGTTTTAATAATGGAAATAATTATTTGGTAGAAAGTTAAATTAATGTGACATGTTGAGAGTATGATCTAAATCTGTCTTAGTATCGTCCATCAGAATTACTCAGATTCAATTTAAATACTTATTAAGATATTTGTTCCATAACGAATCAAACAAAATTAGTGGAAGAGGGCATATCTGGTATTTTGATGATTAGAACAATGATCGAGTCAAATAGTAGTATGCTCCAAGAAACGCAAAAATAGAAAGTGCACGCTCAATAATGGCTCAATCTGCCGTTATTAGCGGACGTAAACTTAATCACTAACTGCCAGTACTAACTGCCAAATATACTTCGTTTTTCAACCACCATTGAGTCTAACGGCACACAAAATTCTTTGGCTCGAAGCGATCACGCAGGAAAGAAGATTGGAGAAAGCCACCCAAAGAAATAAAGCATGGAGGAAGTAAAATGAAAGGAACGATCAGGACAGCCCCCGCAATAACGCTCGCAAGGACGTTCAATAATTAACGAGAGAGAATTTAATGTGAGCGGCCGGGACAATGGGCGATCGTCTAAGCAAGGCGGCGAAGGCTCAAACGCTGCAAATTAAAAGGTCAAGAAGACAAGGAATGTGGGAAATAAAGAACGAGAGAGAATGGAAAGAGCGAGAAGGATCCCCGGCCCCACCACCCGCTGACGTCACAGGCGAGAGCGAGAGGTCGCGGCGAGGCGGGGCGGGGACCAAGGCGGGAAAGCGTAGTAGTCTCCTCACTAACGCCGCCGCTCCGCCCCCGCCACCGCCGCAGCGCCGTCGCGGTTTCTTCCGGAGGACAATGCTTCCCAGAACCCAATCTTTTAACCAAACTCCGCCTTTATTAAGGAACTTCGCTAAGCGGTGGCGGCGGCGGGAGGCGGTGGGGGCGGCGGCGGTGGCGGAGGCGGCGGCGAGGGCGGCGGCGGGGGCGGCGGTGAGGGCTGGGGTGGCGGTGGCTGGGGCGGCGGGGGCGACGGCAGGGCGGCTGCGAGGGCGGCGGCAGCGCGAAGGTGGCAGCGGGAGCGGTGGCTGAGGCGCCGGTAAGGGCGGCGGCGTTGGCGGCGGCGGGGGTGGCGGCAGCGCAGGCGACGACGGGGGCTGAGGCTGGGTCAGCGGTGGCTGAGGCGGCGGTGAGGGCGGCGGCGGCGAGGGCGGCAGCGTTGGCGGCAGCCGGGGTGGCGGCAGGAAAGGCGGTGGGGGCGGCGGCGGGGGCGGCGGCATTGGTGGAGGCGGCTGCGAGGGCGGCGGCGCGGGCGGCGGCGCGGGTGGCGGCGGGGGCGGCGGCTGGGTGCGGCGGTGAGGGCGGCAGCGCGGGCGGCGACGGGGGCGGGGACTGGGGCTGGGTCGGCGGTGGCTGGTCGGCGGTGTGGGCGGCGGCGGCGAGGGCGGGAGCGGTGGGGGCGGCGGCAGGGTGGCTAGCGTCCCCTCCCACCGGCCGCGGTGGCCGCCGATCGCAGCGCTGGGGGCGGGCAGTGTGCGCAGGCGAGCCGCTGGGGCCTGGAGCAATAACGCACCCGGCGAGCTAGAACAGGAGGATCGTCCGTGCTAGACACGCAAAGAACTCTATGAGCGAAGGCTGCGCGCCGCAAAGCTCACAAGCTTCCATATGGAGCAGGGCGCATATTCGCAAGAGATGGATTTTGCGGAAAGAAGTTCGGAATACAGGGACCAGACGCTCTCATTATGAACTGAGAGCGCACGATAATCTCTAATATTTTAAACTGGGATCGCGGGGAATTTCAATCTTTCGAGGCAATGATCCAGATGTGTTCTTTTCCCATTCCTTTGAGATTCTAATAAACTGAGACATTAACTCGTTTGGAAGAAAAAGCATTTCGGGTTCAAACCTTGTAATTTTGGGAAACAAGGTTTCCAATCTCCTTTCCAATGATGAAAAGTTGCTTTAACTGGCATTCCTTGAAAACAAAATATAGGAGAATAATTTAAAAATCATTTTTGGTACACTTAATTATAAAAGTGCTAAACGGCAACAAGAAAATATATTTCTCTCACAAGAAGAAAAGATTTGCGCGGCTGCTCCAGCAAAATGAGTGCAAACAATAACATATTACGTTTTATTGAGTATTCGTAATTTTTCGAAATCCCTAGCGGAAAATACAAATTATTCAAAACGTTACTCAACGAAATATATCGTAAGGGAGATTTCGATTGAAATATTTCCAAAGGCTAAAAGTGATAATCGTTTCCAAATATCTTCGTTAATTTCAAATAGATGACAATTCTGATCGAAGCAAGATTCAATTGAATGCTATGAAAATATTAAAAAAGATGATCAGATGATGATGACGATAATAATAATAATAATAATAATAATAATAATAATAATAATAATAATAATAATAATAATAAAGTCTTTATTAACGGCGAGGTTCAGGCCATAAAGCCTGTTCTTCCGTTAAACCAAAGATACAGAAATCACTGAATGTTCGTTTCAACCAGCAACATAATAAACAAACCAATAGTTGTTGCTCAATGTCTTCTCAGAAGTGCATAAGGTTGGCAAACAACTCTCAAAGCATGCAGCGTAATACGGATGCAACAAATTATGTACCACTCCGAAATACCTAGTAATTTTGTGAGATTTGCGGAAAGCGTCGTGAAAGAAAATTACACGAACAGGAAACATACAGGAATGTTTACACGTCAGATGCAGAGATGGTTAACAGGAAGGCTGCTAGTAGTATCCCGTACCCTCCAATTTTCCCTGCGCCTTAGTTCACTTTCGCTTTGCTTCGTGAATAGCTCCTTTATGTTGCCAACTAGCGTCACCCTTTTGCCCTTTCAACAGGTTTAGCAAAAGAATGGTTACAAGATGGGCGTAAGTACAGCTTTCGAAATTCTTTTCACATGTCTAGCATTTGAAGAGAACGCATACTTCTACTTTTCAGAGTATCTTTTTACGGTAATTTAAGGTTCGCCTTTGCACGTTCTCCGTAAGATTTTTCCTTTTACAAATCATTCATTGGGGTTTATTTTCGTTTAAAAACATTCCTCTCGCGACTGCAGTCGCGTTAATTAAATTTATACTTCTAAGGAAGCCAACTTGCATCTACGCAACCTCACTTCTAAATCACAGGCTTTGAAGCAGCACTCACGTGCACGGGTGATGAGATAGCCCAGCCGGTTTCCACTCCTGGTCACATGTTTATCTTCCCTCTCTACGTGTCCTCCACACTCCTTCAGACTTGTTTGGTGGGGCCGGTTCTTCTAAATACGACTTGAAAGACATCCATAGATTCTTTTGGAATATATCCATTCTTTCTACGAATCGAAATAAGTTTCACCTAACAAAACCGACTGTGGAATATTTAAATTTTAGCTTCTGCAAATTTTTAATAGTCACATGAAATTATTTTGTAAGCATACTCAACCATACTAATACGTGTATCTCAACGAAAACTACATTCATTCACAATGCTCGCCATTCACGTTAGTTTTCGTACCACAAGAGTACATCGTAGAGGTGCTTTGCATTATTAAATTGAATAATGCTGAAATATTCAGGTGTTTCATGAACAATAAATTAGAGGTTTCAATTTAAAACCGTAAAGAACCATGATTCCTATGACTTCGAACTATATTTTTAACAAGTGCATTTGGAAAAAAATTACATTACTTACTTTTCTTTACCTTACAGTAAAAAATGATTTGAGGCACAAATATTTTCAAGCCATCACAGTATTTTCCTAAGAAGTAACCCACGGATTAAAATAATCACTGTATTTTACATACTTACAAAGAACTGAAAAACACTTGCCGCATTCAGCATTGTGTCAGTTCAGGACCCAAAATTTCACCTGAAATCCTATTTCTCTCATCTGTATTCAAAAACAAAGAACAATGTATTCACTCCCACTATTCTGCACCTTATAGAGAGAGAGAAGACCCCCTCCTTTCACAGTCAGCCTACGCGGCGCCGTCACGACGCTCTCGGCCTGTCCTCCTCTTCCCACGGCTCCCCCGCCTCCACGCAGCGCCGCCCCGCCCGCCCCTCCCTGCCCCGCCCCTCCCCGCCCCGCCACCCGCCCAATCCCGCCCCGCTCCCCCCGCCCCGCCCCGCCCCGCCCCGCCTCGCCCCGCCTCGCCCCGCCAGCCCCGCCCCTCCCGCTCCGCCTCGCCCCGCCCCTCCCGCCCCGCCGCGTCGCGTCGCGCCGCAGACACGCTAACCCCCTGACCGGCGAGGCGGCGGCGGCGGCGGCGGGCGACGAAAATAGCTACACGGAAATAGAGAAGGTAGGTGAAGGCAGTCGGATGGCGGCGCCTGCGCAGCCCACAGATAGAAGCGCACCGAGACGCGCCGCGTAACCCTACGCGCCCCCGCCCCCGCACAATTCATTTAACAACAACAACAAATACAACAACAACAACAATAATAATAATAATAATAATAATAATAATAATAATAATAATAATAATAATAATAATAATAATAATAATAATAATAATAATGTGTGTTGTGAGTGATAGACATACCGACCAGTAAAAACTGTGAATAAAGAATAAATATAATAATAATAATAATAATAATAATAATAATAATAATAATAATAATAATAACAACAACCGACCGAAGTGGCTCTGGCAGTATTCTGACTGACAGAACAATCCAGCACAATAGATCCGATGTTACGCTTTGGGATAAACCTGCCAGGAAAGTTTGGTTTATCTATTTTGCAGTTGTTAATACCAGTAACATGATGACTACATATTAGGTAAAAATCGATAAATACCACGAGCAAGCACATGCAGTGAGAGAACAGTGGCTTGTTGCAGACGGTTCCAATTGTCCTATCAGCAACCGATGTCGTAACTTCTTGGCAGATCGTTAGACGACCTAGGTTTGGGCAAAAGTATCATCATCGGTCTTCAAAAATCAGTCATCATCAGTACGTGCTTATTGGTCAGGAGGTTCACGGCAGGACATGTAGGATTCTGAAGCTTTTTAAAAATTTAGTTGTTATTTTTTAATTTTAAGTTTGATATTTTTTATTGTATTATATTAATTATGGAATGTAAAGATATCAGTTACCATGCTTTGATGTGATACCAGTTTAAGACCAATAATTTGTGGGAAAATGAAATAATAATAATAATAATAATAATAATAATAATAATAATAATAATAATAATAATAATAATAATTCCATTGATAGGGGAACCATTGACTAACTAATCCGAGAATTTGGAGTTAAATATAAATTGGCAAAATTAATCCGTGAAACGCTCACAAATTCCAACTATATTAAAGTAAAATTTCACGAAGAAGCATCTAGGGCATTGAAAATAAATACAGGTGTAACGCAAGGCATGGTTTGTCTCCACGTCTCTTCAATTGCATTCTGAAGAAAACTGTAATAATTTGGAATGGAAAATTGAAGGAACGTAATAAATATCTAACCAATAACAGTAGGAAGAAAGAACAAAAGTGTTGAAATAAAGTGTTTAGCATTTGCAGATGAATTTGCCATACTTTCAGAAAACCTGACAAACGCATTAGCACAGGTCAATCTATTAGAAAAAATGGCCAACCGAAAAGGATTAAGAATTAAGATTAAAATAAATAAAATAAAAAAAAATAAAATAAAAATGTCTGTAGAAAAAAACAAAATGTATGACGAGTATAAAAAATGCTTCCGAAATCCTTGAAACAGAAATTGGTCCAGTAAAGAGGGCGAAGAAGTTCAAATATATGGGAGAAATCATTCCAGAAAATGGTTTAGAAAACTCTGGTTTAGAAGAAAGAATACACAAGACGTAAAGAGCATATGGTACCACCAGGAACATCTATAACAAGAAATGTCTATCGAGAAAACTCAAAATACATCACTTCAATATAGTAATCAAACCGGAATATCAAGTTAGTCTAGTATTGAATTACAAATAAAATAAATTAGAAGTATTAGATAGAAGAATCATTCGTAAAACTCTTGATCCACTCAAAACTACAGAATTCTGGAAAGTAAGAAGCAATGATGAAATATATCTCAACAGAGTAAAAATAACAGACACAATTCGGAAGAGAAGTTTGCTCGTTTTTGGACACATTCAGGATAGATAAGAGGCTAACAAAAACAATTTTCATGTATTTTTGGAATAAGAAATATAGCATAACCTCGGTTCAAGAAGTTAAAAAAGATATAGAAAGGAACAATAAAAGAGAAAAAGAAACAAGAGAGAAAGAGAGAGATCTTTACAGATAAATTGCAAAAAATGAAAGGGTACCGAGGAAGGAGGGAGAAATTGGTGCAAAATGATCCGAAGAGAGGAAAATGAAACATAGTGAGATGAAGGAGTACTGGAGAGAGAAGAAAGAGTAACTTAAATGCAAGTGTTGAAATTGTGTAACGTTTAAGAGAGTGGAAGAAAAGCTGTTCATTTACGATTGGGAGAGGCAAACTAAGAAACAGACCGGCACGTGGCTTCAACGGTCAAATAAAGCCAGAAAATCAGAATCAAGAAACTTTATTGATTTGTGTTTAGGATCCCTTCAACTATTAAGACCATGGACGGCCATGAGTAATGATGATGATGATGATGATGGAGAAACGGTGGAAAGAGAGTGAGAAAACGGAAGAACCCCCAAAAAACCTACCGAGAGCTTACATTCTTCACTACAAATTCCATGTAGGTTGGCCGAATCTTGTCTCCACTGGTGAAGGCGTATTCAATACCCATTACACCGCCAGCCTCCTTGCAGGCCACTGGCCGAAGAGAGAGCTGAAAGACGGGGGAGGACCGGGAGAAGGTATGAAGGGGCTGCCTGGTAGGCAAGAAGCAATAAGAAAGGATTACTGAGGACGATGGCATGTAACGATGTAAAGCCACGCGAACATACAAAGAAACATGATGGAACAATCGGAATGAGGTGACGTATCCATGTGTGTATACATGAGGGATCGAGAGAGTCTGAGTGGCGGAAGGAAAGTATAAGGTCAAGGAGATTGGGAAGGACTGAAGAATAGTGACGACAAATTAAGTGCAATACTACAAGTTGGTGTACAGATGTTTGAGAAGTTCACGATAAAGAACGTTGGAGGAGGAACATAATACTACAAATACTGAAAATATTCGTCTGTATTATCTAGTTTGTAATTCTAATTTTTCGAAGTCAACATTTTGCGCACTTACTCATTAATCGCGATGCTTTCAAATCAACTTCGATATCTATTCGAAGAGGAGTGACAAGGCTACATAAGCCATTTCTTCAGGACTTTATGTACCATTCAGCGCCATCTTTGGTTCTCTGATGCTCTTCCCGAGGTTTACAACTTCCTTACACAAAGGCATTATCCATAACGCATTTCATTTTTCACCTTACAAGAGAAGGGGCTTAGGGTCATGAGCAAGAGCGTGAGTACGACCTCTGGAGAAACTGGTAATAAAAGAAGGGGTAAGCTGACACGATCGTAACACCGAGACGCGAAATGTACAAGTATTTTCCGTATACTGATAGGGAAATCTTTCAAATGTACACATGATCATATATCTTTATCATTATGAACATTTTCCTAAACTTTAAAAATTCTAACTTCACCACAGCAGAGAAGTTTAAGAAAAAAAAAGATAAAATATAAAGTAAATAAACTGATAACATTTTCCAGTAATCAGTCGATTATCTGCATGAAGTGCTGGAGAAATCAATGAAACTCGCGTCCAATGTATAGCCAACACATTGCACTATTCATATGAGAAACTATACGGTGCACATGTCCCTTTAACGTACGAGTACAAAGCATACGATGGATCTATAATGTATCAAAGAATGCGTTTCACTTCGGTGTGTCAAAGGCTGGCATTCATGCAAGAAAACTATTCCGCGAAGCACGAAAGATATGCAGGAGAGAAAACACTCCGCACCTAATTACTCGCACATGGTGAGAGAGAATCTTTCGGTCGTTCGGTAATAAATTTGCTCCTTACACCGGAGCTCGCGCGGTGGCACGCTGCCAGCACTTCGTTCCTCGCACTCTTTCGCCAATATCTAAATCAGCAGAGGTCGACTGAGCAGGAATGCACCCGAGAGCCTCATTCTGAAAACGATCGAGGTATCGTGACCCACACACAGACGCGATAAACTCGAACCGGTCCAAAAACATTTACCTAAAGCTGTATTCCACATGCCTATCGACGAAACTACGTTCCACCGGAGGATCTGTTGTCTTCTTGTGCTCCATCAGCACACGAACTATTGGGCTGACATAATACCACAAATACTGAAAATATTCGTCTGTATTATCTAGTTAGTAATTCTAATTTTTCGAAGTCAACATTTTGCGCACTTACTCATTAATCGCGATGCCTTCAAATAAACTTCGATATCTTTTCGAAGCGAACATATACGCTGACAAAACAACGTAAAACATGCTTATGTGGTATGTTATACCTAATGTGACCATACAGTAGAAACCACCAGAAACATCCATTAGGCCTCCGCAGGAATTCCTTTGTGCCACAACGTCACTTTGTTAGGACATTTATTGATGTAAAAGCATGTAAAGATAAATCATCGATCTCTATAAGGAGCGCCTAGACTTACAGCATAAATCTTAGTTCACATGTCCTCGCTATTTTCAATCAGCCATTTTTCTTGGAAGCTAACAATCCTCATATGTACACATTGCTCAATAAGAGAGGAAAAACCAGCAGGAATGTTGACCGACAACTAAATTACAAGTACAAATGGGTAACAATTAACGCGGTCTGTTAACTGCAAATTCAACATTTAAAAATACCAAGATTCAATTATTCAGAAACAGGTAGTTACTTCTAGAGACCAGTGCTATTTCTAGATTATTTCGCGTGCGTCATACGCGGACAAGCATTGTTTGAAAAAAAAAAGATAATTTTTGAAAAACTATTTTAATTCATTTCGAAATTCACGGTTTTAGCGCCCTCCATCTTTTTTCTTTCTATTAACATGAGAGAGAGCTCATTCACGAGAAAAGACGGTGTATTCATTGAGTTGGTTAGTTGGTTGTTAGTGATTCCAGACGCGTGAACAGCTTAGGTCATTAGTCCCGTAAGTGTAGTGTATCTTTTTTCCTCAGGAGATGGCGGTGATCTTCCACGGCTGAATGGCGAGATCCGGCGCCGACCTACCGTCGGCTAGCGGGGTTTTCCCTCGACCAAGTATCTCCCACCAGCAGGGCACCGCCCCAGCCAGGACGAACTCTAAGCTCCCGACCGATCTCCTGACATATATTAGTGCATGTTAGTGTAAGTGTGTGTAATGAGTGAGGATAGGGCACGAAATAGGTAGGAAAGGTCGCGCGAGATCTGTGACAGGTTTGTTAGGGTAATGCTCCGGCATTCGCCTGTTGGTGACTGAAGAAACCACGTGAAAATACTGATCAGAGCCTATAGAATTCTCCTTCACTCAGCGACTAAATTCGACCTAGCTAAAAAGCTATCGTCGAAAATCCTGTCACCGCGCGGACTCGAACCTAGGACTTCCCGGTCAGAGTCACTGCAGCGACATCAGTTTTTTGTTGTTGTTTTTTTATTCAACAATTTTCTGATACAGCGTACATAGCCACTATACAGAATTGTTTAGTTATACAATGTATATAATAATATACCGACAAAAAAGGAAGGGGGATGACCCCACTGGGCTAATCAGTGGGAAATCAGGTTGAGGTGCTTGGGAGATATTGCGGTGGTTTGTGAAATGGGTGAGATAAGGAGGTTCTGTTGTAGACATCAGTTGATTGATTGATTGATTGATTGTTTTTTTCGTGTTTCCGGGCACGTCAACTGCCTTGGTCATTAGTCCCGTTAGTGTAGTGCAAGTTTTTTCGCGGTGGCCTTCCTCCACTGGATGGCGAGATCCGGCGCCGACCTACCGTCGGCTAGTGGGGTTTCCCCCTAACCAGGACTCTCCCACCAGCGGGTCACCGCCCCAGCCGGGACAAGCTCTAAGCTCCCGACCGGTCTCCCGAAATATGTGGTAGTGTAGTGCATGTTAGTGTAAGTGTGTGTGTAAGTGGAGAGGATAGGAGAAGGAAGAGGAAGCGCGGTCGGTGGCCCGTTTGGTAGGGTACTGCTCCGGCATTCGCCTGGTGTTGATCGGAGAAACCACGGAAAACTACCGATCAGAGCAGCCGGCCGCTAGAATTCTCCTTCAGACAGCGACTGAATTCGACCTAGCTGGAAAGCCAGTGTCGAAAATCCTGCCGCCGTCAGGACTGGAACCTAGGACCTTCCGGTCAGAGGCGCTGCAGAGACATCAGTTGATGCACTGAGCCACCTCTCCCGGTCGGTAAGAACGTGTTGCGCTCAGGGCGTGCGCTGTCTCGTGTCGCCCTCGCACGCACCTTGGCGAAGGCCCAGCGCCGCCACGCGCACGCCACGGCGCCTGCGAGGAAGGCCACGCCCTTCGCCACGCACCTGTTAACACACGCGCACTGTGCGCTTTCGTTGCCGCCGCCGGCGCCGCCCGCCGTTGCGTAATCGGATCGCGCTCCAATTATTCCCCGCGACGTGCCAGGGAGGTGGCGACGGCGCGCAGACTGCGGCTGAGACGGCGGACGTGACGTCCCAGTTGGTAGTGGCAGTCGTAGTAAAGAGATGCTAAATGCGGTGGAGGGACACGAGGTGACACCAAAGGGCTGATGATATGCTGGTGATTCCGGATGACTGTGACCGGGAGCGGTAGCTCAGTGCATCAACTGATGTCACTGCAGCGCCTCTAACCGGGAGGTCCTAGGTTCCCACTCCCCACGGCGGCAGGATTTTCGACACTAGCTTTTCAGCAAGGTCAAATTCAGTCGCTGTCTGGAGGAGAATTCTAGCGGCCGGCTGCTCTGATCTGTAGTTTTACGTGGTTTGTCCGATCAACATCAGGCGAATGCCGGAGCAGTACCCTACCAAACGGGCCAAGGGCCGCGCGCGATCTGACCTTCCTCTTCCTTGTCCTATCCTCTCCCCTTACACACACACTTACACTAACATGCACTACACTACCACATATTCCGGGAGACCGGTCGCTAGCTTACAGCTTGTTCCGGCTGGGGCGGTGCCCCGCTGGTGGGAGAGTCCTGGTTATGGGGAAACTCCACTAGCCGACGGTAGGTCGCCGCCGGATCTCGCCATCCAGCGGGGGAAGATCACCGCCATTTCCCGAGAAAAGCATGCACTACACTAACGGGACTAACGACCAAAGCAGTTGCCGCGCCAGGAAACACGAAAAAATCAATCAATCCGGATGACTGTGGGCCGAGGTGATGGTAGTGGTAGGCTGAGGGTGGTATGCTGGCGAGGGCAGCGGAGGTGGCGGTGGGGAGGCGCGCGTCCTGATTGCCGACGCGGCTGTCTCGTCCCCGTAATATCTCTTTGTGCGTGCGTGGCTTACGGCCTTTTGTCTCGCCGTGCCTTTCACGGCGTCTCCATTTAAGGGGGTCCTCGCGACCTGCTGGCGACGACGACGCCTGCGCTGCCCGCGGCGCCGCCGCCGCCGCCACCGCCGGCGCCGCCGCTACCGCCGTCGACGCTACTGCCGCCGCCGCCGCCGCCACGGCCGCCTCCAGTGCCGCCGCCAACACTGCACTGCAGCCATCGCCATCGCCGCCGCCACAGAGACAGTTACAGCCACAGTCACAGCCACAGTTACAGTCACAGTCACAGCTACAGCCACAGCTACAGCCCCAGTCACAGACTCAGGCACAGTCACATTCAGTCACAGCCACAGCCACCGCTACCGCCTCCCCTGCCGCCGCTATAGCCACAGCCACAGTCACAGCTACAGTCACAAACACTGCCACAGCCACAGCCATAGAAAAAAGCCACAGCCACAGCCATAGAAAAAAGCCACAGCCACATTCAGTCACAGATACAGCCACAGCCACCGCTACCGCCGCCACAGCCACAGTTACAGTCACAGCTATAGCCACAGCCACAGTCACAGCCATAAAAAAACACTGCCACAGCCACAGCCATAGAAAAAAGCCACAGCCACATTCAGTCACAGCTACAGCCACAGCCACCGCTACCGCCACAGTCACAGCTACAGCCACAGCCACAGCCACAGCCACAGTCACAGTCACATCCACAGCTACAGCTACAGCTACAGCCACAGCAATAGAAAAACGCCACAGCCACAGTCACATTCATTCACAGTCACATTCAGTCACAGCTACAGCCACAAACACAGCCACCGCTACCGCCCCCACCACCGCGACCGCTACCGTCGCCGCCACCATCACTTCCATCGCCGCCGGCGTCGTTGCGCGCCGTAGACGCGGGATCGTAACACAAAATGCCATTTGTGTCGGGACTCGTTAAAAAAGACGTAATTGGAGTATAAACGTCATCCGCAATTATACCTGTGTGTTAGTGCGCTCCGTACAAACACGAGATCCGACGTTTATCGCGATAGTGCGGTGCGCGAAATCTGGGGAGCAGGGCCCGCAAGCAGCGATTCTGACGATGGAGGTCGTTCATGCAGGAGGAACAAACAATTGGAATAACAATGGCGAAGAAGATAAGACATGAATGTGATATCACTACGTCTAGAGTAAAGGGCAAGACCTTTTTTTCTTTCGTTTTTTTCGAATCCCAAATTTATTACAAATTCCTCTCTATATTTCAAAGAACATTTTGTTGATTTTCTTCCGAGAATTGGTGATAAAAATAACTTGAAAATCTTTTTTAAATGGTTTGAATAAGCAAATTCATCTTCACTACGTCTTTTATTAAATCATTTTATCAGAAATAACCTCAGAAAATAATCATCTTTTGAAATCAATAGAGTAACTATTTTCTTGTGAAAGTCGAAACATTAAAGACACAAAACATATTAGATATAAAGAAGATAAAAGAAACAGATATAAAACATTCAAGTTCGAATACACACGAACGTTATGAGAAAAAAAATGTTCCGAAGAACTTCAAAAGCCAGCTTATTCTATAATGAATTCCAGTTGGTTGAACGACTATGGGATTATGGAAGTACTTATGAGCGTAACATACATTATTTTCATTCTTAACGATATAAGACCACGTGCATCCGAGCTTCTGCAATAGATACGACAGCATGTGTATCTTGCTTTGTAAGCAGAACAGCTTTACCGACAAGTATTTCATTGTATGGTCGAGGAGACGAGAAGAAATAGAAAACAAAAAAGGAAAACAGGAGGGGTGAACGAATCACGATGGTCTAAAGAAGGAACTTCATTTCTTTCTGACTGCTAAGTAAAGGTGCTTATATATTTCTCGCTGTAATACCGTAACGTCGTAATTCTGTTGTAATTCTGTTTAGGGGACACCGGATTACAGGATCCTGTGCAGTTATTTGTCCGTGATTTTATCGAGACGTTTGTTTTGGAAAACGAGAATTGGCAACGGGTTTTTTATTGCTCAACGTACCCAGTTCACTCCTGAAGCTTTCGACTTTATAGTTTGGCTTCTGTTTATGTTGCTTCTATCGACTTGAATTTTTCTTCCAGTTTTTCTTTTATTTCTTTGCACGTTAACTGATTATTGCCTTTAAAATACATTTCTCTGCAAAGACCGTTCAACCCTTTAAATTTACTTCTGTGATGTCTTTATGTGTAACGCCACCGCCAGGCACTGACACGAAAGCTACATCGATGTCAACAATTTAAAAATATATTGTAAGAAGTACATAAACCATTCTTGGAGTTGATCGAGATTTTTTTTTCATTTTCTGGTATTTTGCATTACGCTTTTATATTTAGTACTCACAAACCGAATTGAAATGAAGACCATGGGACAATTGTAATTCCTGGAGGATTCGGAACGAAAGATCCCCCTTTTTTTTTTCAAAATCGCCGAATTTCAGCGAAGAGGCATGCCATGTTGTTCCAACAGAACTTCTGCCCTATATTTCCACTTAATTATAAATATTTTGTGCGTCGCTTATATCTTGTTCGCATATTTCATACCGCGACAATTGGTCAGATATACTTTGCAGTCTGTTATTAATTGCAAGGGCGGGCGTGCAGACCGCCAATTAACCTACCATTCCGTTCTCTTCCCACGCCCCGAGTATAGAGTTATCAAGAGGTAAAACGAGCTCCATCTGGCAGTAGGCGCGGAGGGGGGTCGCTGGAGAGAGCGAGCGAAAAAGAGGAGAATAATGGGGAACGAACTGAAGACGAAAAGGAGCGCAAATGCCGGAATGAGAAGATGAGAGAAGCCCGTTTTAGGAAAGGGAGATGAGGTCGAAGAGGGGAGCGCTGGTGAGGTCTGGCGTGAGTTGGTGGGCAGAGATCTACCTACATATAACGGGGGCGTGGTGAGAGGGGTTGGCGGCGACGGGGGCGGTTCGGGGAGAGGGTGCAGCCGGCGCGAATGGAGCGGTGGGGGATGAAATGGGCGCAAGTGGAATGGCCAAGGATGGAGCTGGCGGGGTCGGAGAGGGCGACGGAGTGGGAGGGAAGGTAGCGGGCGGGATTGGAACGGGTGGAGATGGAGCAGGCAGGATGGGAGCGAGAGGGCTTAGAGGGGTTGGAGGTGTGGGAATGAAGTGGGCGGGAATAGAGCAGACCGGGTGTGATCGGTTGGGAATCGAGCTAGCGGGATGGAAGCCAAAGGGATTGGACGGGGTGGGAATGAAGTGGGCGGGGATGGAACAGGTAGAGTGGGAGCGGTCGGGAATGGAGCAAGGAGGGTGAGAGCCCGCGAGATTAAAGGGGGTGGGAATGAAGGGGTGGGGATGGAACAGGCGGAGCGGGAGCGGAATATAGTGGACAGATAGGAAGCGAGTGGGGTTGGAAAGGATGGGAATGAAACAATGAGGGACAGACCGGACAGGCGGAAAGGAAGCGGATGGAAATTGAGCAGGCGAGACGGAAGCGAGTAAGGTTGCAGCGGGGGGGGGGGATGGAACAGGCGGAATGAAACAGGTTTCGATCGAGTGAGAATGAAGTCTGTGGGATACAGCAACCCAGATGGTAGCGGAAGGGAATAGAGCAAGCGAGGTGAGAGCCAGCGGGATTGGAGGAGATGTGAAAGAAGCGGGTGGGGATGGAACAGGCGGTTTGGAAGCGGAGAGGAATCAAGTGGGCGGAGTGGAGGGGGTGGCAATGAAGTGGGCGGGGCCGAAAGAGACAGATCGAAAACGCATGGGACTACAGTGAGCGGGGAGTAATCGAGTGGGGTTGGATCGGGTGGGAATGAAGCGGGCGGGGCGGGTGGGAGCGAGTGGGGATGGAAGGGGGCGGGGCGGGGCGAGGCGGCGCGCCGTGAGAAACGAGAGCGGCGGGTGGGCGCGGCGAGGGGGCGGGTCCCCGGCGCCTAATAACAGACGCCCCGGCCGGCGAGCGCGGTCGCGCTTTAAACGCCGCGCGGATTACCGCACCTGCTAATGCCCGGCGCGCTCCTCCAATCGCAGATAAGGCCCGTGATGGAGTGTTCAGTGGCTGTGACGAATCCGCGGATTGCCCAGGGGGCGGCGCTGCGTATAAATCACGCACGTAAACGGAAGGAGGAACCCTCGCGTGCGCCCCCTTCTCCCCCCTCGGAGGGTTCCTTAAGGCTCCCACAGACCGACGCGGAAGATCCGCAGCCTACGCGAATTGGCCGCATCGGAAGTTTCGCGTCATGTGTTGCAGAGCACGTTCAGACCTACGCGTCAGGCGAGCGTCGAGCCGACGGATTGGGAGCGTTTAATCGGCGGCGAAATTTGTAACGCAGTCAGACGCGTTTCTTCCTCGAGTTTCGTGGGAGTCCTTCCGTGTTCGGGAGTCTTCGCTCCCCTCTGGATCGAGCGACCTTGCCCACCGTCACCAAACGCTGACTCATAATTGACACTCCGGTGTGAACGGTCCCGCGAATTCCGTGGCCGCGTCTAGCTCGGAACTTTTCGCGCCGCACCAGCTGCAGATCTTCCGCGCCGGTCTGTGGGGTGTGGGGTAGACGCTCTGCCATTCTCATGGGGCACAACGAATAGTGACAGAGAACCTTCAGAAAATGCTTGGAAACGAGAGGTCATTTAATAGTAAACACCGGCTTAGGTAGCTTCCTGCGTCAACTGATGTCACTACAGACCCTCTGACGGGGAGGCCCTAGGTTTCGGATCCCCACGGTAGCAGGATTTTCTACATTGGCTAAACAGCTTGTACGAATTCAGTAGCTGTCTGGAGGAGAATTCTTGCGGATGGCTGCTTTGATCGGGAGATTTCAGTGTTTTTTTCGATCTCCACCAGGCGAATGCCGGAGCAGTACCTTCGCAAACGGGCCACGGACCGAGCGCGATTCTTCCTTCTATTCTCACCCTTTACTTACACACACACTTAGATGCACTACACTGCTACTCATGTCGTGAGCTTAGAGCTTGTTTCGGCTGTGTTGGTGCCCCTCTGGTGCGAGATTTGGGGTTGGGGAAACATCCGCTAGCCGGGAGTAGCCAGAGGTGGGTTTAAAAAAAAGAAGAAAAAAAAAGAAAAAAACTAGTCGGCATGTAGGTCGACGCAGGATCTCGCCATCCAGAGGGGAAGATCACCGCAACCTCGCGCCATGAAAGTATGCACTACGCTTACGGGATTAATTACCTTATCAGTAAACGCGTACAGAAACACTTAGCAGTCAATTAATAATAAGTGATACCCTCATTGTAAAGACACTTCTACATTTATATACGAGAGTTTACCTGATTATCTGACTTTTTTAAATCACAATCCGTGCTCGCGAATCTACATTCTTCTTTTTGAAATGTTTGACTAATTCGTCTCATTAGTTAATCTATCTTCCGGAGGCTCTTTTGGTCTACAAACACAATGTTGTATTTTTAATTACAACTTTAATCTAGTAGGGCTATCATTAGGCAATAATCAGAGTTTCTTAACTATTAGTATTAAATTACAAAGAATAATTTCTCTATTCGTTTAAAATACAAAGACCAGTATGCTTGTACAAAAATGTAAAATAAGACTGGAGAAATATAGGGAAATAAATTGAATATGCCACTAAATTCGGAATCCTTCCCGACATTATATTTCACTAATCTAACTTCCACTCCCTATTATTTATGTCGAATTCGGAACCGTCACATCATCTATAAATAATCAGACGCAAGGCAGTGAATAAATCAAATGGATATGTGAATACTATAGTGATAAATTGTTCTGGATGGTCTCTTCAAGCACTGTTGAGGCACCTTTAGCCCAAGATCAATGGTGTACTAGTCTAAAAAATAAAATTAAATAATACGACTTTTAGGAAACATTAAATTTTGCGTAGGCGCATTTAAAAGAACACCAACAACAATTACACGGATGTACACGAAATGTGAATTACCCCAATCGTCTTAAACGAATGGGAAAGGCTTCTACTATGTCATACTATTGGAAATTGAGGAAGTTCGAAACCTATTCCTTTATTCAGAATACAGAAAATATTCATAATCTCTGTTTCCGCCTACCCTATCCCTGGCTACAAGCAGACATGCGAGTTACTGATTCTTCTCAGAAGGGCGGCACGAACCAACCACACGCATGACTAAGCTCCATGGCCTCCTGAGAATCGTAGCGGCTGCAGTGTAACTCATGAAATGCACACGCCCGCCTGCACTTAACGTCCTCTCCAAGACTCGACATTTATTTTTACATCTGCGCCCCTTCAAGCGCCTGGCAAACGTGACGTGGTAGGAATACGCGTTGCACAAGTCTAGGAAACGCTAGAGCAGTGTGTCATGCACGCACGGGTGTTTTGATGCCAGAGCAAAACTTGGCATTCTTCGCTACTCTTAGTTACACTCACTCGATGCTTCTAAATATACATGTGTTTCTAGACTTTGTCAAAGAAATTAACGATCATGAAAGTAATAATAAAAAGAATAGTTATAAATAGGGTTTGATTGCTCAAAGAATTGACCAGCCCAGCCCAGAACCGAACGCGGTTCTTTCGGTACCTGATCAGTTGCTGTAACCTCTTCAGCTATCAAGAGACTGAAGTGTTTGAACAGGCTTTACGAGTTATGGCTCTGACTGTTACACTTTACATTTCACCAATAATCCAGAAGAAATGGTTATTTTATTAGCGATATAATCAAGTTTACTACATCATAAGTATATTTTTAGTTTATTTACAATATTAAGTTTTATAAAAGCAATTTTTCGTGAACCAAATAAAGCACAATATTAAATGAATCACTCACAAGTATTGAAGTAGTACGGCACGCTACAACTAGGAGTATTTTAAAGACCGACTTCAATTGATACACAGTCTCCAAATAAGAAATGAATTTCTGCCTCTCTGGAAAGTAACGATCATTATGAGTCTTTGTTTTTGCGCACATCAACTCTAATAACGTGGTTTTATGTTGGGGGAAGTAGAAACGCAGTCTGAAGTATATTACATTTATGTGACATGTGAACTTTTCGCAAGAAAGATCCCGCGTACGCAACCGTGGAAGAACGCGGAATACAAGCCATTCCAACTGATGAAAACTGCTTTCAATATCAGTAAATCGCGACCACGGCTCGGGCAGATGTACGGAGAAGGCGCAGGCAACCTGGCAGGGAGCCGTGTTATGTCCTTTGATGTGACAGTTATCCGCTCTCCGTCTTGATCAGAAAGGAAGGCTGCCGAGGGAGCGCGCGCCTTCGCGGCTGATCGGAGGCGCCCAGCCCTCCGCCACTCCCATCCCCAGCCCTCCGCAACCACCCTCAATCCCACTGCCGTCACCACCACCACCGCCAGTACCGCCACCATCTCATCCGCCACCGCCACTACCCCCTCCAGAACCACCTTCAACCCCACCACTGTCACCATCTCCATCACCGCCACTACCTCCTCCGTCGCCGTCACTCCCCCCTCCACTGCCGTCACTCCCCCTCCACAACCACCCTCAACCCCACCACCGCTACCACCGCCACCACCACCGCCAGTACAACCATCACCACTACTAGCACTGCCACCACCTCCGCCGCCGCCACTACTCCCTACAGAACCACCCTCAACCCCACCACTGTCACCAGCACCACCACCGCCACCACCTCCTCCGTCGTCGCCACTCCCCCTCCACAACCACCCTCAACCCCATCGCCGCCACCACCACCACCGCCACAACCTCCGCCGCCGCCGCCACTCCCTCCTCCAGAACCACCCTCAACCCCACCACAGTCACCACCACCACCACCACCACCACCACCACCACCACCACCACCGCCGCCGCCGCCAGCACCGCCACCACCTCCTCCACCGCCGACACTATCCCCTCCAGAACCACCCTCAACCCCATCACCAACAACACTCCTGCAGCCGTCGCCGCTACCAACATCATCGCCACCACCTCCGCAGCCACTCCCCCTTCACAACCACCCTCAACCTCACCACTGCCACCACCACTCCCGCCGTCGCAGCCATCACCAGCACCGCCACCACCTCCGCCGCCGCCACCATCATCGCCACCGCTGCCGCCGCCACCACCGCCATCACCCGCTGCCGTTGCCGCCTCTGTCATTGCCTCCGTCACCACCATCACCATCTCTGTTGTCACCACTCCTATCGCCGCCACTACCGCCTCTGTGGTCTCCACCACCCAGCGCCGCCGCCACCGCCATCAAAACAGGCAAACACCACCACTACGACCACCGCCGCCGTTACAACCGCTCCCGCCCACACCATCCGGTGACTAAGGCTGAATGACAGCTTTCGCTCACCCCCCGGCGAGCTGCACGCGCGCGACTTCGCGCCGGTCAGAGCAGCTGTGAGAACGGCGCGGCGTCCCAGCAGCCAGGAGACCTGGAGCACTGGCTCTCCCTATGCACCACGCATACCATCGCTGCCTAAAAATCCAAGTACACTCAGATTGTACGGTAAATCGGCGAGAAAGGGGGGAACATCAGTCCGATGAATTCAATTGGCCGAAGGTACTGGCACTAAGGTTACATTAGCAGGTGCTCTTACCATCATTACATTACGAAAGGCAATGGACTGCACTATTTCAACGAAGCACATTATTTAATCTGACTTCATTCTCAAATATCTGTGAATCACATGAGCACTAAATACGTGAAAATACACTACAATACACTAAATCTAACTTTACAATACATAATACAACAAATTCAACAGTGTACGGAACATTCAAATGGAGGCTACTCATTAATTTTGTCACTGCTTCCGAAATCCGTTAAAGGTAGTGCATCTGTAGCACCAAATTGTATGTGTATGTCCACCAGGAGATGATTTCAAGCCCTCATCTAGAACTAGTACTTCTAACTATTCTTATCAAGCTAACCAACGAGAAATTTGACGATTGATAATGCATGAATCAATCAAGAAAAAAAATTAATCTCAGCGAAATCATCTCTCAATTTCATCATATTTGTATTGTTTTCCTATTCCTACCTCGACTCGCTCTTCTTATAAAAGAAATAGTCATATTTTGCACGGACATGAAATTTCATAAACATCAATGACAGCTTACAACTGAAGTATTAATTAACTACACATTAATTAGAAATGAGAGATTTGGTGTTATGGTCTGACAGAGAAAGAGGGATTCAACTCGACGTTGCGCCTTCCTCATACACAACAGGGAGGATTCGAACAGACAGAAACAGAACTATAAGCGACTTATGAATGAAACTTTGATTCTCTTATACATTTATAATTCTGAGCTTGTCAGCTGGCTCGAATTCAGTCGCTGTCTGAAGGCGAATTCTAGTGGCCGGCTGCCCTGAATGGTAGTTTTCCGCAGTTTCTCCGATCAGCACTAAGCAAATGCCGGACCACAACCCTAACAGACCACGGACCCCGCGTGATATTTCCTTCCTCTACCTATCCTTACCCCTCATTTACACACTAACATGTACAACACTACCACACAGAGACCGGAGGGGAGCTTAGAGCTTGTCCCAGCAGGGCGGTGCCCCGCTGGTGAGAGATACCTGTTTGGGGCAAACCCTTTTTGCTAGGGTACTGCCGAAGGTAGGGCGGCGCCGGAAGTCGCCATCCGGAGGGGGACGACCACCGCCATCTCCCGAGGAAAAAACATACACAACACTTACGGGACTAATGACCTCAGCTGTCGACGCGCCCGGAATCACTAACAATCAATTAAATAAAATGTTTTAAATGTGACTGGCTCCTTATTTTCCTTTTGACCACCTTTTCATTCTTTTCCCCCAGTGTGCGTCGGTGGGGCGCCCGGGCGCATCGCGACGGCAGCAAGGCGGTCGGCGCCAAGTCAGAGCTGCAGCAGCCTCCGCAGCTGTCGCCGCCGCCGCCGCCTCCTCCGCCTCTGCCGCGGCCGCCGCCGCCACCGCCTGCACCGCCGCCGCCGCCTCCACCGCCGCCGTCGCCGTCGCCGCCGCCACCGCCTGCACCGCCACCGCCGCCGCCGTGACCGCCACAACCGCCACAACCACCGCCGCCTCCGCCTCCTCCGCCTCTGCCGCGGCCGCCGCCACCGCCTGCACCGCCACTGCGGCCGCCTGCACCGCCGCCGCCGCCGGGGCCGCCGCCTCCACCGCCACCGCCGCCTCCGCCGTCGCCGCCACCACCACCGCCACCGCCACCGCCACCACCACCGCCACCGCCACCGCCACCGCCACCGCCACCGCCGCCGCCGCCGCCGCCGCCGCCGCCGCCGCCGCCGCCGCCGCCGCTGCCGCAGCCGCCGCCGCCACCGCCACAGCCGCCACCGCTGCCGCCACCGCCGCCGCCACAACCGCCACCACCGCCGCCACCGTCGCCGCCGGCGCGTCGCGACGTCACGCAGCGCTGCGCGGCCGAATATTCTGGGCGCGGCGCCGGGCGCGCGGCCCGGCCCGGCGCGGTGCGGCCCTCCCGCCTTGTGCAACGCCGCCCGGTAACGAAGCCGCATTACCATAATGAGACGCGACGTTAATTGCGGCCGGGACGGTAGGCGGAACGTGTTAATAACGCCCGCGGAGCGTCCGTCGCGGTCGGTGCAGCGTGTCGCGGGAGCGTTATGGTTGCCAGGCGAGCTGCGCTTTTGATAGCTCATTAATAATAAGCGGCGCACTTCAGAACCCCCGAGTTATGACAACCTGCTATTACTTTACGTCAGACTTCCTTTTCAAGGGCAGCCCACGTGGAATTATATTTCGGCCGTTTTGTTCGCTGACGCGCCGGCCGATGGAGATATCGGCGCTTGTCTTTTCGGAAATCTCTTTGTTTTCGTGGTTGGTTTCAGTTGTGATGGAAAACTTTATTAGAGTAATATTGTGTTCGGTGTAATCCAATTGTGCAAATTTAATGTAAGAAGTGGCGGGTCATGTGATATAAATATGACCCACTAGCCCCCGCAAGTGATACAGCAGGATGAAATTCTAACCTGCTACAAAGCTATTGAGTGAGTGAGTAGTGGACACAATGATGTGCCGAAAATACTAGAAAAAAATCTCTTCTACTATGGCCAATCTTAAAATACAGACTTTCAAATCATCATTTCTCCTGAAAGAAAAAAAAACACAATATTTTCCAATCCCAACATATTATACACATCACCACATTGCGTATAAAGAAAGTAAACCCTGGGTTCTCATGGTGTAATGACACAACCAGGCCAGAATTCTACACCTAGGACCCCTTGCCAATCAAAAGATTGAGAAAATAAAGTAAACAAAAAACAAAGAACTCAAGACATGAGACCCGACTTCACATGTCCTGGGAGATAACACAGCACCCAAAATGGAATTTGTTTCTTGCTGATACGTAGGCATATTGATTCACGAGGCAATTTCCCTTCGCAAATGTCGCTGTCAGGTCTTTAAACGATTGGCGCAAGCAATATTATTATTTGTTATATAATTATATTGTGTAATTTTCACTTATAATTAATATTTCAGAAAAACGAATCTAAATTAAATCAATGTATTTAAAAAGACGCTCCTCTAAGACGCTCCCTAGTTTACCCACGCGAAAATGCTCCCTAGTTTGCCCTAACGCTTCTTAGTCCGCCCATGGACGCAACAGTTCATTGCGCAAACTATTCTACCACGACCAGCACTTCACATGTCCAAGAACATTGATTGATTGATTTTTTCGTGTTTCCGGGCGCTTCAACTGCTGTGGTCATTAGTCCTGTTAGAGTAGTGCATGTTTTTTTCGGGAGAATGCGGTGATCTTCACCCGCTGGATAACGAGATCCGACGCCAACCTGCCGTCGGCTAGAGGGGTTTCCCTCAACCAGGACTCTCCCACCAGCGGGGCTCCGCCCCAGCTGGGACAAGCTCTAAGCTCCCGACCGGTCTCCCCAAATATGTGGTAGTGTAGTGCATGTTAGTGTAAGTGTGTGTGTGTGTGTAAGGAGAGACGATAGGACAGGGAAGAGAAAGGGAAGATCGCGCGCGGTGCGTGGCCCGTTTGGTAGGCTACTGCTCCGGCATTCGCCTGGCGTTAATCGGAGAAACCACGAAAAACTACCGATCGGAGCAGTCCGCCGCTAGAATTCTCCTCCAGACAGCGACTGAATTGGACCTAGCTGAAAAGCTAGTGCCGAAAATCCTGCCGCCGTGGGGAGTGGGAACCTAGGACCTCCCGGTCAGAGGCGCTGCAGTGACATCAGTTGATGCATTGAGCTACCGCTCCCGGTTCCAAGAACATGATTCAGTGGGCTTTCCAACTACATCTCTCAAATTAAATTATTGTAAAACTCGGTAAATCAGTGTTCAGTTACACGTTTACTCCACTCGTGGTTCGTACTTCACGCTCGTTGCGCCACGAGTACAACGCTAAACGTTCCCCGCCCATGGCGGCGCGTGTTAATGATTCATTAGCTCCTTGCAACACGGAGACTCTGCTAATTAAAAACTGTAACATTCTGCTAATTCTGCGAATTGCCCGAGCTATTTGTGGGGATGCACTGGTCAGTGCCTGGTGCGCCCGGCTGCAGTGCTAACACCTCCGTACTTCCCTCTCATCCCCGTTCTAGAACCTATGCATCATTTCATAATCTGATTTGATTTATTCGTGTTTCCGGGCACGTCAACTGCTTCGGTCTTTAGACCTGTTAGTGTAGTGTATGTTTTTTTTCTCGGGAGATGCGCAGTGATCTTCCCCCGCTGGATGGCGAGATCCGATGCCGACCTACCGTCGGCTAGTGGGGTTTCCCCCTAACCAGGACTCTCCCACCAGCGGGGCACCGCCCCAGCCGGGACAAGCTCTAAGCTCCCGACCGGTCTCCCGGAATATGTGGTAGTGTAGTGCATGGTGGTGTAAGTGAGTGTGTAAGGGGAGAGGATAGGACAAGGAAGAGGAAGGACAGATCGCGCGCGGTCCGTGGCCCGTTTTGTAGGGTACTGCTCCGGCACTCTGGTGTTGATCGGAGAAACCACGGAAAACTACCGATCAGAGCAGCTGGCCCCTAGAATTCTCCTCCAGATAGCGACTGAATTCGACCTAGCTGAAAAGCTAGTGTCGAAAATCCTGCCGCCATCAGGACTCGAACCTAGGACCTCCCGGTGAGATGCGCTGTAGTGACATCAGTTGAAGCACTGAGCTACCGCTCCCGGTTTTTATATTCTCCATACCATCTTTTTAATCTTGTATGTCAAGCTGCGGACATAAGCATTATCAACAGTGTCAATAATGTTTAGTTTCTTAAATAAAACACACAACGTGTCTGAATCATCCGTCACTGCTCTCTCTTTCATTTCATCAACTTCCTTTTATAGACCGGTGAAGAATTTGTTGTGGATCCTTGTCTTACACTTCTCGCTTTCCTTTATCGTCATTTTTGTCGTCCCGACATAACGTTCTTCGCACCCATATTACAATGTCGGCATGTTCCTCGTATTTCTTCTGATTTTTGTATTATTTTTCTACTTCACAAATAATATCTGTATTTTCACTTAGCATCTTTTTCGTATTACTCTGCGCTGCCTTCCCTTGCTTGCCTCAAGAGGGTTAACTATTACAATCGTATTCTCAAAGCATCTTTCTCCATCCCTATTATCCCATTCTCTTCTTCCTGATCTTTACCATCTCATTTGTGCCTCCTCTTCCCTTTCATCTCCATTCTCGTCCTCCTCTTCGCCGCGTCCCCTCCTTAATGAGCTTCACCTGAATCGCAATCACAGCGCAGAAGAAACATGGCGCCCACCCGACCGTTAATTAGCGCGAACGCAAAGTGGGTGTAATAGCCGGCGGCGCCGCCACGGTGGTGTGGCAGCGTTGGCGGCGTGCGGAGGAGGTGGGGGAGGGGGTGAAAGGAGAAGGTTATGATGGCGGGGCGGCGTTCCCTGACTGCACCTCTTGTTGCACGGAGCCAGTTCAGGCGGTTCAAAGGGCCCTACCTTGGTTACTCTCCGAGTATCAAGGGGGATCAAAGACGTGTACATTTTGCCGCAACAGATGAAGTATTCCGTCTTGCAATCTCGTGTGCGGCGAGGCTGCATTCACCGCCCTCTTGCGGGGCGGGCGAGTTCTGCTTTCCTCGTTGGCGCGCGGTTGCGCGCTAGAAGCTAGGCAGTATACGCCGAAGTTGTCCGGGCTTTCAACTAGTGATGATGAACTGCGAGTGTATATTATTACGAGAAGACACGTGGGGTTTCACTGGCGCAAAGTTAATGTTCTACTTATTATTAATACACCAAAAATTGTTTTGTTCCAAAAAGCAACTAACATTACAAGAATGGTGTCCTGTACATCATGAATTGAAACTAATCGTTTGTTTTATTTTTACAAATGTTCGCTAGCCTTTTGAAGCTGATGAAGAATTTTATTAGATTCCAGACGGACAACGTGGATCACAACGATCATGGTCATCAAAATTTACTCCTAGGATTTCATTAGAAGGTTCGAGGCTACTTTTAAAGTCACTTGATAAAAATATTTATTATCAGTACCGAAGATTTACACCACTTGTGCACACTCTTCTGACACTGTTTTCTTCAGCCTTTACCTGAAGGAAGAAATATGAGAAAACGCTAACACAAAGAAAATAACGCCAAAGGTAACACTAATTTCAGTAGTGCTGGTAAGTATTTTACATTTCACATGTAAAGCATTTGTCTTTATTACATAATCATAAAATTATTTTCTGGGAGGATTTTACTAGTTCATTTTAAATTGAGATAAAATGATAATATGGTGTATTCTAAAAAATTGTATATTACGCAAGTTTCCGTGTTATGTAAAATAAATTACCTCCCCACAGAATTTTATATGGATGTTTAATTACTGCGCTACTAGGAATGCGAACACTTTTCAGCAGAAACGTATCTCACGTGAATTACAAAATTAAAAAAATCGTTTAAAACTAAACGGCCTTCATTTCAAAGTAATGCAATATATTCTCAAAACATGCCCCTCTCAGAAGCATCCGAAGATTCCCACCGACGATGCGCTGCGAGTTGGAGAAATGTTCGTTGCATACTGCAGGCGCGTGCGTCGCGGGGATCCCGAGAAGTGCATCCATTGCGAAGGCCGTTGGGCCGCTAAGTAGGTCGGGGCTGGGCGGCGAGGGGTGGGACTGGGCGGTCGGAGCGGGGCGAGACGGCGTGGGCGGGCGGGGCGAGGCAGAGTGGGCAGGCGGGCCTTGGGAGGGGCAGGGCAGGTTAGGACAGGGCGGGGGGGTCGGAGCGGCTTGGGGAGGGTCAGGTAGGGGCGGCGAGGAGGGGTGAGGGGCGGGCCAGTGGGGGGCAGGGCGGGGAGGGGGAGGTTGGCCCGATGAGCGGGGCAGGATGGGCGGGGCGAGGTGGGGTGTGGCTGGCGGGGAGGGGCGGGGCAGGGCGTGGCAGGGTGGATGTGAGGGGCGGGGGGAACGGAACGGGGCGTGTCAGGGCGGCCCGAAGGGGTGGGGCGGGGCGGAGAAGGCCGGGGTAGGGTAGGGTGGGCCCGATGAGCGGGGCGGGACGGGCAGGGCGTGGTGGGGTGTGGCGGGCGGGAAGGGGTGGGGCAACGCAGCGTGGATGTAAGGGGCGAGACGGAGCGGGGTGGTAGGGGCAGGGAGCATAGGAGCGGAAAGGGGCGGCGGGGACGGGTAGGAGCGGGGGCGGGGGCAAAACAGGGCGGGCGGGTAGGGTGACGCGGGCAGGGTGGGGTGGGCCCGAGGAGCGTGGCGAGACGGGGTGGGATGGAATCCGAAATAACAAATTAATAGTAAACGAAAAGAAAACGGTTTTAATGCAGTTTTCCATTTCAAATAAACAATTCTGTGCTCCATTGAAAATGAACAGTGTACCATTGACTCATGTTAATGCAACAAAATTTTAGGTCTCTCAATTCAGTCAAACCTTAAATGGAACGTCCATTTAAATGAATTGAACACAAAATTAAGTTCATTATGCTACGCGTTCAGAATTCTTGCAAATTCAGTCAGCCTTCTTACTGCTCGTTGTGTATACTTCGCGAATGTTCATTCCCGCCTGAGATATGGCATAATATTCTGGGGAAATACATCTTATAGCTCCCAGACTTTTAGATCACAAAAACGAATTGTACGAATAATAACCAAATCCCACCCACGTGATTCATGTAAACCTCTCTTCATTAATCTAGGAATTCTACCATTACCGTGTCTTTTTATTTACGAATCAGTGGTTTTAAAAATGACACTTAAGAGGGCGGGAATATATTTTCAGAAAATACCGAAGTCTATTACTACATAACACTCGACGTAGAAATCATATTCATCAAAGGTGACAGTATCAACAGCTCATTACAAATTCACATACAATACATGTACATTATTTACAACACTTTGCCACAGGACATTAAACGATTAAATTCAGTAGAAAAGTTTAAATCCCAAGTGAAATCGTTTCTGCTGCATAACTGTTTCTATACAATTAGAGACTATACTGAGCATCACAAGAAAAGTAACATTAATTTTAACAATGATACATATTGCATTAATTACCATTTGGACTGTATAAATGAGTATAAACAACCTGTAACAACTATTGTAACACAGCTTCCGGGTCAATGACCCCCATCTCGATCAGGTTTTTCGTCCAGTTTCCCTGATCCATTGAGCAAATGCTGAGATGGCCCCTTGTTTGCTTCTGGACATAAATGTAACTTCATTTTCTGTGCACGTCTTCTAGAATTCAGTGGGAAATACAATTATTCAAATTATCGTTTCCACGTTGTCGCGGCAGGAAGTAATAAGAGCCAAAATTTATTGCTTATTTATCCTTGAAAATAGATTTTATTACATGGAAGTTTTTTTGTTTTTTTTCTCCCTTTCAAAATTCAAAATTTATTGCTTATTTATCCTTGAAAATCGATTTTATTACATGGGGTTTTTTTTTTTTTTTTCTCCCTTTCAAAATTCAAAATTTGTGCTTGTTATCCTTGAAAATCAATTTTATTACATGGGAGTTTTTTTTTTTTTTTTTTTTTTTCTCCCTTTCAAAATTCAAAACTTAAGTAGTATATGATTTAGTGTAGGGATCACAGAATTTTGAAAATGTGCACACAATTCACTTTTCCCCATAGCCCGTCATACGCAGTTTTTAACTGTTTTTTTGACGTAAATAAATAAATAAATAAATAAATGGAGTGGGGTGGAGTGGGGTGGGTGGTCCCGACGAACGGGGCGGGACGGGCGGGGCGGGGTGGTGTGACGAGTGTGGAGGGGCGGGCGGAGTGAGGCAGGGTGGATGTGAGGGGTGGTGCGGGGTGGAGCGGGGTGTAAGGGAGGGGCAGGGGAGTCTGGGAGCGGGAGTGGGCCTGAAGAGCGGGGCGAGGTGGGGTGTGGCGGGCGTGGTGGGGCGGTGCGAAAGGAGCAAGGCAGGGTGAGATGTGAGGGGGTGGTGCAGGGGGTGGGCGGGGTGGGAGGGGCAGGGAGTCTAGGAGCGGGGGCAGGGTGGGCCTGAAGAGCGGGGCGAGGTGGGGTGTGGCGGGCGTGGTGGGGCGGTGCGGAGCAAGGCAGGGTGGATGTGAGGGGTGGTGCGGGGTGGAGCGGGGTGGGAGGGGCAGGGAGCCTAGGAGCGGGTAGGAGCGGGGGCGGGGCGGGCCAGAAGAGCGGGGCGAGGTGGGGTGTGGCGCTGCGGGGCGGGGCGGTGTGGATGGAGTGCGTCTGTGCCAAGCGGCGCTCGCGCTCGCCCCTCGGGAAAAGTGCGGGGCGAATCAAAGGCGAGGCGCCCATAGCGGGCGGCGCGCGCGGCGCAGGCGCCGGGGCCCGGGGTGAGGGGGCGGGGATGTATTTCGGGGCACGCCACTGGACCGAAACCCACACACCGGGTGGGCCTGAGGTTCGCAGCCCGTCGGCGGTGGTGCGTTCTCGACGCTGCGGCATCGCTGGCTACGGAGCGAGGTCGAATTGAACCACGGCCTGGAGGAGAATTCTAGCCTTCCGCGGCTTGTCTGATCGGTAGTTTTTAATGGTTGCTCCAATAATACCAGGCAAATGTCTAACAAACGAGCCAAGGGCCGCGGGTAAACCTTCTTTCCTATTCACTGCTCCCTCCTCTCCCCTTACTCATATACACACTTGCATACAATACACGATCATACACATGGAGAATACAGTCTTGCGTTTACAACTCGACCCGCTCATGAGAAGATGCCTCGCTGAGGAAGACAATTATAGGTGAAAACCTGCAAGCCGACATGTAGGAGGTCAGCGCTGGATCTCTCATTGCAGCGAGGGAGAATCACCTCCACTTCCATGGATATGCAACACATTTACACGACTACTGCTTTAAGAATTTCTTGCAGGTGGAAATAATAATCACACCCTCATTCAGTGAAAAAAAGGCACAATTTATTGATCGACTTTTATACAAAGGAGCATTAATGCCGGGAATGCAGGCTCTCTCTAGTTCTCTATTTATATTTCTCCGTTACGTTTGAAGCCTGTTAGTCCAGATTGCCTCTTCTCAACAACGGCCTTCCGAAACTATGCTTTCCTATCGGGCTGTTACTTCTCATCTAAAACAGTCAACTTTACAGTACATTCTCACTTGAGAGCTACATTTTAATTTCATATTTATCATTTGACTCCAATTCATTTCACAATTGGCTACTGTTTACATAGTCATCTTTAAAAATTAACTTATTTTCTTCAAAGGTTCAATTTTGTAATGCCTTTTCCCTAATATTTTCATAGCTGTTGTATTCATCACATGTTTTGTCCTTGATTCTTCAAGTTTGTCTTCTTAGTGAGGAATCTAATCATCTAATTATGGTTTTATGAATCCTCAGCTTTGGTCGTTGCATTTAGGCATTGTTTTCTCCAAACGTCATGACGATATTCTGACTCATATTTATCATTGTTACACCATTTTTACACCCTTCCTAGCACTAACTTAACTTTCAACTTTACACCTCATACCAAACCTTAAAGTCTGAACAAACCTTCGAAACATGACAATGTTCACGAGTAGGAATGAGTTATTTATCATTGTATTATGTTGAGTTACGAAATTAAAGAATAGATTTTGGAAGTATCTTGTTTCCAATGACCGGGAGCGGTAGCTCAGTGCATCAACTGATGTCACTGCAGCGCTTCTGACCGGGAGGTCCTAGGTTCCAGTCCCGACGGCGGCAGGATTTTCGACCCTAGCTTTTCAGCCTGGTCGAATTCAGTCGCTGTCTGGAGGAGAATTCTAGCGGCCGGCTGATCTGATCGGCAGTTTTCCGTGGTTTCTCCGATCAACACCAGGCGAATGCCGGAGCAGTACCCTTCCAAACGGGCCACGGACCGCGCGCGATCTGTCCTTCCCATTCCTTGTCCTATCCTCTCCCCTTACACACACACTTACACTAACATGCACTACACTACCACATACTCCGGGAGACCGGTCGGGAACTTAGAGCTTGTCCCGGCTGGGGCGGTGCCCCGCTGGTGGGAGAGTCCTGGTTAGGGGGAAACCCCACTAGCCGACGGTAGGTCGGCGCCGAATCTCGCCATCCAGTGAGGGAAGATCACCGCCACCTCCGGAGAAAAGCATGCACTACACTAACGGGACCAATGACCAAAGCAGTTGACGCGCCCGGAAACACGAAAAAGTCAATCAATTGTTTGCAATGGCAGACTTGAAGATCGGCCAGTGGCTCTCGCAGCGCCATTGCTTCGAACTGAGTCTCGTTCGTCGCCGTCGGCGCCAGCGGCGCTACAAACAAACCTTAACGCATCGAGATCCCCGCGGCTCCTGACAAATCCCATTCATCAGGCGTGGCGACTTCAAAGGAGATCGAATCGGTGTAAAAAAACGTCGGGCAGAAGAGGAAAGGAGGAAACAGACGCGCTGACGTCACGGCTCAGATGCTCTTGGCCAGGGAGGATACGCAAGCGGGCGGACGCATGCATTCCAGTGTTCCCAGGCCGGTGCTTTCATAGCAACTGCGATTCCTTTTTCGATTTGATGATGCAGCGAGACTTGTGATGTGGTAGCATTATATGCAGCCAACCTAAACAGGCATTAGAATAGAAGCAAAGTAGAAAATACCGAATCGTTATAATACGTTTGGATTTTTTTTCATTTTCGTCTTATGGTAAATAATCAAGATATTTTTACGTGCTACTTTAAGTAATTCAAAATAAAGTTAAACAAAAAATACAAGTTTCGCCTCTCGGCAGGTAAAAATTTTTAATATCGGGCACGGAGTGATATTATTTGGCTTTAAATAAATGAATAATTACCGAGTAACATACCACAATTCCCAAATACAAAATTTACTCTAAATTATCAAATAGCTCTTTCACAGGGCATCACGTGACACACATTTTTTGCACAAACTTTTGTTTTGTTATTCCGGAACGATAGATTTCTTCTCTCTCCCATTCAGTATAATTCTAAAGTGATATTTATTTCGTGCATTATAAGATTATGTATTCATAAGTAAAAGTTTACCACTGATTTTGACTATTACTAGTTGTTGGAAATGTCGTATGTATGTTCAGCATATTTTAAATTGTTCAGAATACAAATATTCAGAAAGAAATATTAATGGGGAAGAAATGTGACGATAAAAATTCTTATCGAAAATAGTGTTTTTCCATCATTATTAAACGCCGTTATGTTTGATATTTTTGGTAAGGTCGATGCAGAGGCCCATTATGTCTGCATTCGATAGCTGGAAAAGTCCATACCACAAAAAGTAGCAATTTCTTGTTTAATAAATGCGTATGAAAACTCCACCTTCCATTAAAATTGAAATGTATATATTTCAGATACGGATCTGTAGATAGTGCAACGATAGATTCCTGTGCACACAGTAAATACTGATAACGATCACACATTCCATCAACTAAAAACAATACAATATTCCTTCCCTTATCGTAGGCTTGGGATCTAGACATCTGTTTGAATCTACATCCTTTGACCTTTACCTTCAATTAAAGGAATCATTTGGTTCAGATAATCCCAATATCGCAAAATGTTATCAACTTGTTAAACGTCCATTCGTGAGAAGCCTCACGCAACGGATTCCATCTGTCAGATAATTTCGGCAAAATACTCAATAGGCATGACGCCACGCATGAAATTTAATCTTCATATCCAAAACAGTGGAATAGGCCACGTTGTCATGGGAAAGCGACTACACGTTAACATACGCAATCAGCAATACCTGGGTTTGAAGCCCGTTGTGACCGGTTCGATGGCAGAATTTCTCTTTTCTTATGAAAGAAACCTCGACCATCCGGATCCTTGGAACAAGTGCCAGCTTTCGGCTTTCTATTGCTTTCGCGAAACGCGGAAAGTCAGTTGGTTTAAGTTCTGGCTTGAATACAAGTAAAGGTTTCGTACTGCATGTTCGTTGAAAAAACTATTTTTAGATAGAAAAACTTAAATTGATACATTCGTAAACACAACAACAAAGCTTGCACGAATAATGTATGAAGACCCAAGAACCAACCTTAGGAGATCTTCCACAATTTAGTAACAATAAAAGGACGCCTCGAAATGAACAGCTAATACGTATAGTACTATGATCAACTCCTTCCAAGCCATTCAATTTAACAATTATTATTTAACCGCAAATAGAGACAATTGTAAAGTAACAAGTGTAAAGTATCTGAAAATTAAGAATGTTTTATATTCCGTAACTATGATCAATTAATTGCCATATTACGACTTAGTCCGTGGCGTTACACTCAGTTGGCAACTTTATGGAGAAAATGATGACTTGTCATACTTGTTTTCTTGAGACATCAACAAAAAAATTACAGGAGTAAAAGCAATAACAACGATGATTGCAATCGCCTTGAAACCATCGGCCTTGACCATTTACGGAAGAAGCTAAGTTAAGCTATTGTCAAAGATGACGAGCATTGTCATGATTCTGAGTATAATGAATACAAGCAAATCCAGTTACGTAAATGTTGTGTATATTTGAATTCTAAGGTGATTGACAGTAATGTTACAATTTGTGAGTTAAAAACGTTGAAATACACATGTTGTTCCTTTATTGAAGAATCGTGACTACTACTAAATACTTACACGTTTTCACCTGAATGAAGAGTATAGCTATCACAAATTTTAGAATTTTTTAAACAAAAACATTGCCATTAAATACGATAATAAATACATAAAAACAACAATTATTTTTAAAAAGTATTGTAAATTTCAACAAATAAATAAGGCAGTTAGTAAGGAAATTCCATCATCCCGGGGCAGTATCTCTGCACTACAATATCAATCGTATTCATATCCACACTGTGTCTAATATATTATATTACCAAAAATGTTAATGCCTGAATTTTAAATAACTCATCAGAATTTTAAATAACTCAACACTTCTTCAAAAAATTAGGATCACATCATCGAAATAATACTATCCAGGATACAATAATTCTTTTTTCATTTATAGGAAAATTGGCAGAAGAAAACGTTCAGTGTTTAAGTTTCAATCGAGTAGCAACATCAATTTCATGTGAATAAATTTGAAGTAGTTCGTTCTACGTAAACAATTATTCGGCACATACCGTTCATTCTGAGAAATAAGAAGATAAAGGTTTCAATCCCACAATCTTGTTGCAGAGAAATACAGAAAATTCTCCGTAGTAGATTTGTTATATTATTATACCACAATATTATTATTGTACCACAATAGTCGCACAAAATCGCTCTAATATTAGATAAGGTGAGTGTGTTAGTAGGATATTCTTTTGTCAGAAATGTGTCACTGCACTAACTAGAGGCGAGTTTTTCAATTGGTCACATGATAATTTAGGAGTTACTCCATACAAAAAAGAATTACTTCAGATCTAGTTTAGAACTGGGACTAGCATTACAAAGATGAGTAGGATGTGAAAAACGGGAAGAGGGACAAATACCCGCATCTGCCAAAATCGAACTCGGAACATAGCAAACTGCAGTAAAGTGCGGACACGGGGTGGGTGAATACGCAGTCTAAACAGGGGCTCACGGTGCCCAACATGTTTTTAAACATTTTATTTGTCCATGATCTTGGCTGTCCAGGTGACGCCGCGTCGAAGGCTGTGTTGCCTTAATTTCGTCGAGGCAAAAACATTCACATTTTGACAGGCAACACAGCCTTCGACGCGGCGTCACCTGGACAGCCAAGATCATCTACATGACTCTGGCCGCGGAAGCCTACGACTTCATTTTATTTGTCCGTAAATGTACAACAATATAATTTCATTACAAATTCTATGGCTTATTTTCATATCAGTTTTGAAGATTTACGTTCAACATTTGAATATTAAAAGGATTCACATAATTCTGTCACGCTTAGAGTCCCTTAACATATTCATCCGACCCTAGTGGGTTACTAGAACCTATACCAAATCATATCTGCAGTCCGTTTACCATTGCAAATAGTTTTTCTATAACTGGGGAACGACAATGTCTAGTTTTTCAAATGTTGCTACTCTCGTGTTTTTCTTAATTTATTATTACTATTATTATTATTATTATTATTATTATTATTATTATTATTATCATCATGGGCAGCGAACTAGCTTCCCCTGCTGGGCTTTCGGGTTCAATTCCCAGTCGAGGCAAAAACAGAGTTGTGGCTTTCCTTTTAAATCGTCTCAGTTTCTGTAGCTGTGACGAAGAAAAGCTCAAGTAGGCGGATCTTGCTAGTTACAGTGAAGAGAATACATCATGTTCGCCTCATGTCTCTCTTATCCCAAACATGGGAATTTAACCAGACCCAGGCAAAGGGGACACCGGTAGGGGGGCCGGCGAAGTCGGACTATCGAACCAATAACGCCAAGTACACACAAACATTATTATTATTATTATTATTATTATTATTATTATTATTATTATTACTATTGTTGTTGTTGTTGTTGTCGTCTTTGTTGTTGCTATTGTTATTTTTAACTTTCATTCATCTTCCAACTATTTATCGTTAAAATGTTGGGATAGGATTCTAGTACTCAAGAAAAACCTGTGCAGATAATCTTCTCCCCCCATACGTCATATACAGTTGTTCCTGTTTCTTGACCAAATAAATCAACTCAAATCGAGCAGAAGCACGTGTAAAGTGCGACCGCGAGGACTGCAACTCGCGTCGTCGCCAGGCGACAAAGGCGGCGCCTCGCCGGGCGCGTTACGTCACCGCAGGCGCAGGCGCAGGCGCAGCACGGCGCTTCCGCCTGGGGCGCGAGCGCAGCGCTGCATCCGAGACGGCGCTCTCACGCGCCGGGAGGCGTAGCCTCCGGAAACGCCCCGGAGCGCAGGCGCAGGCGGAGGCCGAGGCCCAGGCGCGCGCTGCTTACGCCAACGCGCGGGAAACGCACAGAGCGCCGCTGCACGTGGCGCGCGTATTAGATAGTTTTTGCACGACGTTGACTTAAATGAAGTAACACGACAAGTCTATGGAGAACTGAACTGCGCATGCGCCGGCATCAGATGACGGGATTTCGATTGACGGATCCCGACAATCTCCCAGTTTTGTCGTCTACGACCAATGTCTTCGGAACTTACACTTGCCGTAGTTTTTGCTGCCACCTCTAAACACGAATTCAACACTAACACAGAATAAGCATGGAATTAATATATATATATATATATATATATATATATATATATATATATATATATATATATATATATATATATATATAACCAACATTATAAAGCAGGAACTTAATGACTATTTTTTAAGTTAATTCAAATATGTCAGAAATAAACTAACGTAATTGTTAAGTATTTGGAGGTCATGTATATATTGAGGCTCTTTTGATTTCCTGTAGGGGTCTATCATACGTGTTACTATCTTGAAATGCTTATAAAAGTAAAAATGGTCTCAGAGATATACAGATGTTCAATAAAAGCTTTAAGATCCTGTTAGAGGTATTCAGTTCCAATTAGTTCCTAGTTTTAACGTATGTTTTCGTTTGTATGACATGCAAAAACTTCTTCTGAAGATACGTTAATTCCTATTGACGATCATGTTTACGTACTAAGACTATAGATTTCCTGTCTTGCAAAAACTCTGTATTATACGCGCACATTTACTCGAGCACTGGAATACCTACCCCCACTTCTTTGCCAACTTTAGTTGAATTAAGAATAAATGATAGCAACGAGCATTGTGAACAAAATCTGATAACCAGAAACTATTTTGGATCGAAAAGCAAACTACAAATTAGATATAAAATTCCTTGTCAAAACAACCAAACTCCCCACTCCTCGCGCAAGGAGCGAAGCGAGGGCTCAAGAAAACGTGTGCGGATAATACACTTCGCGCGTCGAACCTGCGCACTCGGCTGACGTCACAGAGGAAGGAGACGGATATACTGCATGCCGTCGCAAAAACATTGACTTTCTAGTTTTGACTGATTAGTGTCTCCGGGCGCGTCAATAGTAAATATACAGTGTATTGCTATTACCAATAGTAAATATACA
>BLKR01009235.1:0-104657 GCA_011170035.1 Teleogryllus occipitalis
AGAGACAGAGAGAGACAGAGAGAGACAGAAAGAGACAGAGAGAGACAGAGAGAGACAGAGAGAGACAGAGAGAGACAGAGAGAGACAGAGAGAGACAGAGAGAGACAGAGAGAGACAGAGAGAGACAGAGAGAGACAGAGAGAGACAGAGAGAGACAGAGAGAAACAGAGAGAGACAGAGAGAAACAGAGAGAAACAGAGAGAAACAGAGAGAAACAGAGAAGCAGAGATAGACAGATAGACAGAGAGAGACAGAGAGAGACACACAGAGATAGAGACAGAGATAGAGACATAGACAGAGACAAACAGAGACGGACAGAGACAGACAGAGAAAGAAAGAAAGAGGAAGAAAGAAAGAAAATGTGGTGTATGTGTTTGACAAGACCGACAGAGGGAGACGGGAGTTGACGACAAATATTTTCTATTAACATTCGGGATCCTTATTAAATAAGGATTATATAAAAGATAAATTTTGTAATGGATAACACAAGATCTCTGCTGCCATCAGAGAATTCACCACATAATATTTTAGGTTAGTTACTAGATATTATATTGAAATATTGAACTTACGAAATTGATTTTCTAGAGCCCATTTCCCAGTGACGTAAGTGTAAGTTTTGTAATATTTATATCATTAATATTACAAAAGTATGTAGTAATATATTTATATCATTACATTACAGTTAAGAATAAAAAAGCGATTTTTGTTATGAAAATGTCAATCATGTAATTTAAGAAGATTTTTAACTGAGTTACTTTTATTTTATTCAAGAATCGGGATACGTGTGTTGGAACAATCGTATCAAAGTGAATATACATTCGTGTACGAAGTTTGGTTTACACAAATTAAAATGGAATTTAAAAGAAGCTGATTTTAAAGAACATTTTAATGGCAATTATTCCTAAAAAAGAACCCATGTTCTATTTTCGGTTGGAGTAAAAATTCTTTGAACAAATTTAATACAAATATCCATAATGGACTAAGTTTATCTTATTATTAATGGTAACATGAACCATGTTTTAAATAGTAAGTAACATAAATAAAGTTTGTCCATGTAAATTAGTGTGAAATATTTTCGTGCATTACTTCACGTTTCATTTCCATTTATAATATTTACATCTTTCAAGAATCGACTATAACATTTCTTTTTGTACTATTCGTAAATTCTGCATTTCATCTACGTTCTCATTCGTAAATGCTGCATTACAAGTACGAACATGAACCACTTTCTTACGCAATAAGATGTTTTCATGTTGTCAGTGATGTAGCAAAGGACAACCCTGTTTCTTGTGTGGTAGAGCTGAAAGAAAATCTTAAGCCCTGAACTCCCATCTCTCTTTCTCCCTCTCCCTCCCTTCCTCCCCCCTCTCCCTCTCACCCCCCTCTCTCCTTCCTTCATTCACTCCATCCTCCCTCTTTCAACCTCTTCCATCCTTCCCTCCCTTTCCCGCCCCTCCCCCCCTCTCTCTCTCTCTTCCTCTCCCTCCTTCACCCTTCTTTCACTCTCCCTCTCTCTCTTACCTCATATTTATAGTAATCGAATATTTGTTGTTTATTCTAATGGCTGTTTTGTACTTTTAAGATCATAAAACTTGACCACCCCGCGGGCGGTAAGTTGGCTCCGCCTCCGGGGCCGTCCGCCAGCGCGTGCGTGTGCACGCGCGCGCGTGTGCGTGTGCGTGGGCGTGGGCGTGCGTCTCGCCGGGTGACCCGTGAGCGCGGGCGCACGTGAGTGTCACGCAGGCGACGCGCCTATCTCGGACGAGATTTCTCCGGTCGCTTATCGGCGCCGAGGCGGAGCATCCGCGTTCCTGCGTCGCGGCGCCGGGGAGGGGGAGGGGGAGGGGAAGGCGGGGCGCGGAGGGGCGGGAGAGGCTGCGCGGCGGAGGCGGCGGAAACGTCGCCTGACATCCGACGCGGAGGTCACACGACGAACGTGTGATGGAGGGGGTGGCAGCGGTAGCGTTGGAGTTGGCGGTGGAGGTGGCAGAGGCAGTGATTGTGATGGTGATGAAGGTAGTGGTTTCGGTGGCGATGGCGGAGAGGTAGGAAGAGATGGCGGTTGTAGTGGCGGTGGCGGAGGCATTGGCAGTGGTGTAAGTGGTGGCGGTGGTGGCAGGGGTGTGGGGCGGGAGCGGTTTTGGAGGTAATGGTGGCTGAGGTAATGGTGAAGGAAGCAGAGGTATCGGTGGCGGTGGGGAAGACTATGGAGGGGAGGGTGGAAGCGAAGGGAGTGGTTATGGAGGCGGTGGCGGTGGAGGAGGCAGTAGATGTGGCAGTTGCAGTTGCAGTGGCAGTGGCGTAGGTGGCGGTGGCGGGGGCATTGGCAGAGGCAATGGTGACGGAGGCAAAGCTATCAGTGGCGGTGACGGAGGGAGCGGTGGCGGCAGCGGTGGTGGTGAAGGCAGTGATGACGGTGGCGGAGGCAGTGGTGTCGGTGGTAGAGGAGTGGGGGCGGTGGCGGATGCAGTGGTGGTGGTGGTGGATGTGGTGGAGGCAGTAGTGGCGATGGCGCTGGCTGTGGTGGCGGCAAAGCAAGCGAGGGCAACAGAACCTCTGGCAGCAGCGGCGGCGGGAGCGGTGACGGCGCACTACAGCCAACGTCAGAGGCCTTATCGACGTCTGACAGCTGGAGAGCACTCCTCGGCGTCAACAGGCCGCATTCCTGTGTCGAAACACGGCCCTGACGCCAACTGCAACTCATACGAGCTCACACTAGAAGGTCAAAGGTTAACGATAAATTATTCGTCTTTCATATCGATATGTAAGTTTCTACTGTAGATAACTAAAGGTATAAAAAATTTCCGCATCTTTATTATTGCTAATTAATGACCAAAACAGTAGTATTTCGAGAGGGTTTACCGAATGAGTTTGGCTCACTTACGGGGAGATTGTACACGACATAGGACCAAAATTTGCAATTTTTTGGTGTTACTTAGAATCTTTAATATTTACATAACGCAGTGCAATATATATTTTCGATATATTATGTTCCTAAGGGCTTTTGAATGGTATTTAAATATCTCGTCACGCCCATTTTTACGTCAACTTTCACTTTACACTTTTTTATGTTTTCTATGTCCTTTTTTAGGGAAATTTCTTTCGTAGTTGTATTTAGAATGGTGTGGAAAAACCACATCGCGATAGTCGTTTGTTTCCTGACATTTTGGTGGCATTGTTTATGTTACTATCTTGCGATGTAGTTTGTATGTAGTGAGTGGTTTTGACGTGTCTTAGTCACTACAAAACACTACTATACTACACTACTAATTAGTCACAGGGAAAATGGCAAAAGAGGCGGTAGAAAAAAAAGTTCAAGAAAAAAAGGAAGTTCACACATTGAGGAGGAAGATGCTGATGAGCCAGAATATACCGCAGAATAGTGTTAGATGTGTGTTGTTACAAAACCTGCATTTCCCGAATACTATTATTTTTTGTCTTCATGAACCTTTTTCTCAGAAATTATTGCACATAACTCTCTAAAATTCTCACCACTCATATCATGTATTTGCCGTGATTTGTTGTTTTTATATATGAATTGAATTACTCAAAAGTCAGATATTAATTATATTTACAAAAAAATGTTTAAAAAGTAATATATTAGGCAAAAAAGTATTAAACAATGTAAATTACGTTGAACCGTTTTGAAAAACACTGCGTGTGAAGAACGTTGCTATAAAATAGTTTGTAAAGAGCTTCATAAAATAGTTTTAGAGATAAAGGTACATAAATGCAATACAAATTACATTACAGAGATAGGCTGTACAACCTCCCCGTAAAGAGTCAGTATTGCGGCGACTGCAGCGACTTTGACCACTAAGTCCTAGAGGTCGAGTCCCGACGATACCCTTGTCCTATCATTTCCTCTTACACACACACACACACACACACACACACACACACACACACACACACACACACACACCAGGCACCATGCACTCCACAACCACACGTGTCGGGAGACCAGTCGGGAGCTTAGAGATATTTCCGGCTGGGACGGTGTCCCGCTGGAGGGAGTCGCCTGGAGGGACAAATCTCTCGCAGGCTGACGAGTAGGTCGGCGACGGATCTCACCATCCAGCAAAGGAAGAACTAATTACATTGGCAGTTCTCGTGCCCGGAAAAGTCAATCGACAGGTTTGTGCAGTAGTTTAGGAATATCTCAAATTAAGTCTATCTCTAATTAATAACTGTATAAATAATGACCGTTTATTTAACATTTTGATTGAAAATATTTTTAAAATATCTTCACGTATAAGACATGGAAAACAAGAACCAATAAAACATAATATAATCTCACGATGTAGATTCTGACAGCAAATGATTTGTGTTATAGGATCATTCCCACATAATAATAATGTATATTTTATAATATAATTATATTTAATACACATAATGTATATTTTACACAGTTCCCTATTTTTATTATTCCGCTAAAATAATCGTATAAGAAACTAGGTTTTCCTCCTTTAAATGTTTTAAGAAAGAGCTCTGAAAGACACGTTCAGTTTCCTCGGCCAAATTAATTTCCGGGTATGCAATTTTGGGGATTGCACAGGGGATGAATAAAGTTCCGGTACTACTTTTCTTGAGTCCATTCTGATTTTTTGATTTTACAGTGTACAATAATAACAATTTTTTAATGTTTATCTTGAAAATTGACATTCGAATACAGTCTTTTCATAAAATTAATTTTAACAGCTTTATGCACATTTTCCCCAAAATACAAATATAAATCCTTTATTCTCACGTTAAAGCCTCCATGGTCAGCGTGCTAGTTTTCCGTGGTGCGTTTCCAGCTTCAATTCCTGGTCGGGGCAAATATAGCTGTAACTTTCCATAACAATTGTCTTAGTTTCTATAGCCGTATGACGAAAGAGAACCTCGGGTAAATTAAGAACGCTAGATACAGTGAAGGGAATATGTCAAGTTCGCTATATGTCACCCTTAACCCCAGGCATAAATAAGAAATAAAAACGGGTCGAAGCCTGGGAACATCTCCAGCTGACAAAAGTCGGATTAATCCGACCATAAATTCCAAAAAAACATTCTCTCTTTAAAGACGTGAAAATTACTTCGTCCTGATCTAGTGAGCCGTCGCTGGTGTCTCGCGAAGGACACACAGCCGCACTCTGACGGTGGCGGCCAGAAACGAAGCGACGCGGGAACAGCTTTCAAACGCAACCAAGGGGCACCGGTGAGGGAGACTCAAACATCAAAATTGACGCATCAAAGTTATTCATTAACAGGCAAATTTAATAAGCGCAATGTTTCTCTTTATTTCTATTTGATATAGAGCAGAATACAGTTCGATGAAAGATTATTTCATGTTTAACGTCAACAAATGAATTAGGAAAATGAATAATTAATTATATAAATCGTATAGTATAATAATATATTCAATAAATTATATTTCATTTTAGAATCACTTCTTACACAAACGACATCTAGCGATTCTAGAGACTGGACCAAATTGAACGGGTATTGGGTTTTGCGAAAAGTACATTTTTCGAGGAAATGAACACTCATTTCAATGTAAGATGAGAGGCGTACTGTAGCAAAGGCCAATTTATCAAAATTATAAAAAAGAAAATACTAGGGGAAGAGATTTCGCAAATATTCCCATGTCATCCTTTCCTCCCCTTTCGATTAAAATTTAAGAGTGAGCTCAATTTTTTTAATAGTATTTCCAAAAGGGTGAGGAAATCCTTAAAGTACATTTCGCGTTTCTTAATGCCTATAAAATTTCCTATTAAAGCTATTTAATTCATTCCAATATCACTATGACGCATTGAATAATTTGAATGTGAAAATTGTTACTGGAAGTTTGCCGGAGTGCGCAAAAAAGCATCTGCCCGTAGCAACAATGGTGGTAGCACGCTGACCTTAACGATCACGGTGGCGCAGGATGATGAGATAGGGGCGAGCGTTTGGGCAGTGAGGCACGGAGCTGAGAGGGGCCGGGTGGAGCTGGGCTGGAGAGGGGAAACGCTTCTAATACAATTTATTCCTTTTCCCGTCTAACAGATGATTGTGATTAACAAATTCCTTAGCAATGCTGGGTACTTGAGATTATGTAAATAAAAGCCTTCTTTGGAACGAGGGCGGCCTAGGGATATATTAGCTATTCCCCCTCTGGTCTTCGACTGCGCACGCGCATGACTCCTGATAATAGGAGTAACAACGGGTTTGGAAAGGAAGGAGCGAGCGCGATTCATGGCCAGTTGTTTTCTGCCAAACACCTAGAATTGATAGGAAACCACAGAATCAACCAAACCGATCAGCTTTCAGATGTTTGAAGAAATCTGACACTGGCAGTGACAAGTGCAGTCCCAGTTAATTACTCGCTATCGAAAATTCGTCACTGTCAGTGCTCGAAGGTAGGAACGTCTTGCCTAAGATTTTTAGATACGCTGTTGTATCTCATATTTTAAAAAAATTGAATTTCTTATATAACGTGGAGGTGTCGAAGTAATCACGAAACAAATGAGACATCACAGCCTTGTTGGTCTCGAGGTTCTCCTACAATTTTATCTCGGTGATGGATTACTGAACCCATGCAAAAACCTCTCAGTTTGTAAATAATAATTTGAAAAGTGAAAATTACTTCATAGCGGAACGACCAGCCTTTGAACTGAACTTTAGAGAATTATAGGCCAGGTTTTGTGCGAGAGAAAATATTCTATTAATTCCAATATTCAAAAGCAAAATTTCTTCTGAAGACAGAAATATTGAGAAAAGCTGTTCACAACTTAACCCAAATATCGTTTCATTTCAGCGCAACGCATTCAATAAAATGTTCGTTGGTGAGCGCCAAGAGCGCTTGGTACAGTTTCCTGCCCTTTGTTGGCGAGATGCTCCTATCTCTGCTCATCTCCAACGGCCACGCCCCGAAATAGCAGGTCAGAATCTCGGGCTGTGTGGGGCGCGCCAGGGGGGGCGGGGGGGGGCGGGGCGGGGGGCTGAGGGGGGCGAGGCGGGGTGGGAAGGGGCAGGACTGGGCGGGATGGGACGGGGCGGGGTGGGGCGGGCGGTGCGGCGAGGGGAAGAACGGGAGGGGGTGGGTTGGGTTGGGTTGGGTTGGGGCGGGGCGGGGCTGGGAGGGGGGCGGCGAGGGAGAGGCGCGACGTGTGTGTTCCGGGTTTCACCCGCGGCGGCCATTTGCATGCGTAATGCCGCGACGACCCTCTCCTCTCCACTCCTCTTCTCTCCTCCCCGCTCCGCCGCCCTGTGACCGTGGCCCGCGGCCTGCGTCTGCTACCGCTGCCGTCCGCAGCACCCGACCGCCTCCCCCCTGCCTTCCTCGTCAGTCGGCGCCCACAATATGCTACTGTGGCTGCATCCCGCAGCAGAGGCTGCCCTCGCGGCTCCGCGGCCACCACCGCCCTCCACTCCTCGGTTTCCTCCCGAACTGCCCCCGTTCTAATCCCCGCTCTACCACATCTCTTTCCCTCCCCCCCTCGCCCTACCTCGTCCCGTCAGCACCCACCTCCCGCCAAGCCCCTATACATCTCCACAGCTCGATTCGTCATCTCCGCGATTCTGCAGTCACCTTCAGTTTCCTACACATGTCATTCCTTGCTAGAAAGACCCTCCCTTCCTCTTTCCTCCCTCCCGATCTCAGTCTTTCCCTCTCCAACCCATCCCGCCCCACCCCGTCCCGCCCTAACATTTTCACTTTTCGTCCAATTCCAATGACATTAATGTTGTTTAAGATTTCCGCTCCTCTGACCTTAACCTTGTTATTTCTATCGTCATTTCCTGCCGTACGCCACGCTACCTGCTATTGTTCTTAAGTACGTATAGGTAAGTACTTTGGTACCGTTGCTACTTACATTCAGAGTAAGAAATGAAGAACTACGTACCTCGTCGTAAGAAAAACTCTTCGTGTATTGCTGAGTCAATGTAGTGAGGCAGCGAGTAACTGAGAATGTAGCTAGGCTTCAAAAGAATTACCAGGGATTTCGATTGAAGTGGCGATGCTACAACATAGAATAAAACTATATATCAGGCTCTCGTACGCAACAGAGAATGTGACAGAGAATATAACTTATGGAGATATTAACTAATGGAAATTAATGTCATGCAAATTACGTAAGAGAAAATAAGTAGTAGCGGAGCAAGTCTCTGAATAGCTAAAATAGCATTGCACTACTGTACTGTTTATTCACACTCTTACACATATGTTTTTCTCTCCCTCTCTTTCTCCCTTTCTCTCTCTCACTTTCTCCCCCATTCTCTCTCACTCTCTTTCCCCTTCTCTCTCTCCTTCTCTCTCTCACTCTCCCCCATTCTCTTTCACTCTACTAGTTCAAGTAGTACTAGTAGTACAGTAAATACGTTCTCTTAATTATTTGTGACGGTTACATAATACGAACTGACTCACAGACTATTGGAAAATAATTTTCCGACAGCAAGTGTCCACAAAACGTGTATTTCAGTAAAAAAACGTAACTTCTTTTGCTATATTACTGATCTTTCAGATACTATGTACACAAGAAAGATAAAAATATATAATGAACAGCCAGTAAACAATGGTTTAAAATGAGGGTAATACATGTCTACAACAACGACGTTTACCCAGCTCTTAAATTATGAATATTTCACTTGTTATTTTGTCATTAATGATATATTTGTCTTAATTGTTATATTGTCATTTTTCACCATTTTCTAATGAAACAGGGTCAAGAATTTGACCTTTCCTTGCTGAAAAGTAATGTCATAAACATAAATGTAAATTAAGTAACGATTGGTGATATTGGTGATACCATTATTTCTCACTACATTTTTGAGATTAAAACATTTATTTCCCGATCTCGAACTAGTAAGCCTAGTTACGTGCAACAAGGCTTCTGACCGCTACAACCAACTCGTCTGCTGAATTAGCAATGTCGTTTTAACACTTCCTATATAACGCTATAATATTTGCTTTGAAGTCACTCCTGATTAAACATGAAATTTAATCAAGCCGAGATTGCGTGCCTATGCTTATTAACACGTTTTCGAATTTGCGCCCTAGTATCGCTAAAGCAGATCAACTTGGGAGCACGAAAGGTCGCTCAGCCAATTGTTTTGCAACGGAGCGTTGCGGACCAGACAAATGGCGGCGACCACCCGCGCGGGATCGGGGCGCGGAGCTGGTGTCGGAAAGTAAAAGGAGGAAAAGAGGTTATGCGGCCCAAATCTCACGCAGCGCCAGCGAAAGCCGATGTGGGGAAGCCGGCGACGTAAGGGGATTGGGTGGGCGGCCGCGGCGAGACCGGGCGGAGTTCAGCAAGCAGAAAGCAGTTCCTCGCCACAGGATATACTATTTATTATTTATTTATTTATTTTACGTCAAAAAAAACAGTTAAAAACTGCGTATGACGTGCTATGGGGAAAAGTGAATTGTGTGCACATTTTCAAAATTCTGTGATCCCTACACTAAGTCATATACTACTTAAATTTTGCATTTTTGAAAGGGAGAAAAAAAAAACTCCCATGTAATAAAATCTATTTTCAAGGATAAACAAGCAATAATTTTTGAATTTTGAAAGGGAGAAAAAAACAAACAAACAAACAAAAAACTCCCATGTAATAAAATCTATTTTCAAAGATAAATAAGCAATAAATTTTGGCTCTTATTACTTCCTGCCGTGACAACATGGAAACGATAATTTGAATAATAGTATTTCCCACTGAATTCTAGAAGACGTGCACAGAAAATGAAGTTACATTTATGTCCAGAATTACATGTTACAATTAAATGTTACAATTAAATGTCCAGAACTACATTCTGCTTCCTAATAATCTAAGGAGCGTTCCGTGACGTATTGTAACAAATCGAAATGATGTTATATTTCGCCCACATTTTATCAGTCAAGACAATATGTATAGACACGGCCTACTGAAATAAAATCACAGGATGTCATGGAAACTGTCGACTTAAGACGTACGAACCATCAACAACCAGAGAGATTGATTGATTGATTGATTTTTTCGTGTTTCCGGGCGCGTAAACTGCTTTGGTCATTAGTCCCGTTAGCGTAGTGCATGTTTTTCTCGGGAGATGGCGGTGATCTTCCCCCACCGGATGGCGAGATCCGGCGCCGACCTACCGTCGACTAGTGGGGTTTCCCCCTAACCAGGACTCTCCCACCAGCGGGGCACCACCCCAGCCGGGACAAGCTCTAAGCTCCCGACCGGTCTCCCGGAATATGTGGTAGTGTAGTGCATATTAGTGTAAGTGTGTGTGTAAGGGGGAGAGGATAGGACAAGGAAGAGGAAGGACAGATCGCGCGCGGTCCGTGGCCCGTTTGGTAGGGTACTGCTCCGGCATTCGCCTGAACAACTAGAGAGAAAAGTCCGTTCTGGAATGAGGACGTACTAAATGATTAATAGAGTTTTTCATTCAGAGAGGCGAAACCAGTAGAGAATTTGGATGTAAGAAATGCAATGTGATATTGGAGGTATATTTGACTGAGGGCAATATTACAGAAAAGTAAATGGAATAAAATAATTGGAGGAGACGATCAATGAAGTGTACACATGAAATTGCTCACAAAGGAAGGACTTTTGGTTATTTGAAATGTGAAGACGGTAAACCTAGGTACTGTTAATGAAAATTGTTAAATTAATTAAATGTTGTATTGTTCTTTTCAGTTTGGAAACAATATTGTGCAATATTTTTGTTATTATTACGAATAAATGTTCTCTTTTCTTTTTAATTTGAAATCGTTTGATTTAATATTTCAGTAAGTTATTTTATTCAAATCAAGGGAGTATGGCATAGATTAATCAGACCCAATATTTATTCAATGGATATTTTTATTCTCGCTCATTGAGTAAATTTATTAATTGAAAAGTAAAAAACACCTCAATATTAAAAGAAACTCTATTCAGGGTTGAATTTTTACACTTGAATAAACTGATTTGAATTGATCTCAATTTTTAAATATATTTTGTGTATTGTAATTTGTAAATGACGCGAGAATAAAAGCACAAGGGTCCATCGCCGGAATCAACAGATACTTGTCTGTTCGGAAGACACCGCATTCTCCGCAGTGTTGCCAAAGTCTCACTAGTCATACAGTTCCTTCCTCAGGACAAAATGCCTTTACATCTAATGGGGTGAAAATAAACAACAAAATCGCGCATCATTTCATTATTGCAAAATGAGGAACTGTCTGTACCCTTTCGCCGATATCCCGTCACATCCAGCTAACAAGTTCACATTTCTAGATTGTGTACTTTATTATATAGACGACTGATTGGTTTCTGTTAACGTTAACTGCTATGATCAGCGAATCCCAGGGGGTGGCGTTGGGTTGTGAGACGCGGTGCTGACCCACACGTGGCATGCGGGGGATTTCCCCTTCAGATGCGGGAGATTTCCCCTTCAGATGCGGGGGATTTCCCCTTCCTCCCCTTGTGAGGCACCGCCCGAACCGGCACAAACTCTTATTCTTCCCAACTTGTATGGAAATGTAGAGTGGAAGTGTGCGTGTGTCTGTGTGTATGTATGTATGTATGTATGTATGTATCTGAGGGAGAGGAAGGAAAGATTGCGTGCTGTCCGTGGCCCGGATACTGCCCCGGAATTCACCTAGTATTGAATGGAGAAACCACAAAAAGAAACTACCAATCAGAGGAGACAGTCGCTGAATTCCACCTATCTCTATAACTAACTTCGATAATCCGATGAATTCTGAATATCACATTCTTCTATAATAGCAGGTGTGACAAAAAGATATCACATTGGAAACGAAGAAATGTATACAATAAGGCCTATATCATAAACATAAATTCTGTAAATGAACATGTATTTGGACAATGAACAATTTTAGTGGATCTTGTAAAACAGCGACAGAGACAAATTCCTTTTCGAAGAAAGGGTAGAAGGGCAGAAGAGTAAGAAAGTAGTATTTTAAACGTTTTTTTTTGTATCAACCAATATTTGTAATTGGTATATAATTCATAAATAACTTTTCAGATCTCGGTTTTACAAAATCACATTATACTATCGTACCCGTACGAGAACTTTCGCATCTGAAAACCCATCCCCTTAGTATTATGTACGAATCCATATGAAGTATGTATCCGTATAAAGTCCGTATGAAGGAGAGAAGATATTACCTAGGCGTGTTTATTTGTATAAAAAGCAATTAAACTTATCATTCAAGTTATTTATACAATGAACTGATACAATAATGAAACATAACCTAATTTAGATTTTGAGAAACAAATTTTCAGCAAAAATAGTTACATTATAATTTACTTTCAACACTTGACGCTCAGCTCAGATTTTTACCAGTGAGTGGAGTTACCCAGAGGAAATATTCGAACACCCAAACATTTAACAGAAGGTCTCAAATAATTTCATTTTGAAGATTACGGAGCAACGTTGGGCTATGGCCTCAAAACCAAGTGTACAAGGTACTAGGACATAACGTTTTTCAGTTATCCACGATGATTTGGAAACGTCTTCTTAAGCATACTATGTGTTGTGCTTGCGTGGTCCAGATGAGTTTTTTTACAACAAATCTTAATATTTATGAAGTGAACTTAATATTCACTTCCCCTCCGTGAAATTATTTTTCCTTTAACATCTCATTTGTTAAGATTTGTTGGATGTGGAAATATACGAAGAAGAAACCATGTTTTTTTGCAAATAAATAGTGTGAAAATTGATTTACACCATTATAATGGCGGCTCATGCAGGGATTCAGTGAACCCCTTCACAATTCGGGGAGAACAGAATTTTTAATATTTGTATTTTAATAAATAAATTGTTTGCCATTGGTGAAGTTTTTCAGGGAAAATTTTGTCATTGGTACAGTTGACAGCGCCACGGTCCGATGCACGGAATCACGCCGCCGCACAGAGGGTTCGGAGGTTCACAAGGCGAAGAGCACGAAATGAAGGAGAGGCGAGGCGGGAAGACAGAAGGCAAGACACATCAGAACATAGGCAGAGTAGCTGGTTTCTCCGACAGCACACATGGCGAAGACCAAGGAACGGCGGTGAAAATATACGGGCGACATAATCGTTGCACCGTGAACGCAGACAAAGCGAGAGATTTAGGGGAATCCCCGATTCTGTCTCCGCCGAAGGAAAGTCGTAACAACCCAGTAACACGCTTCTGAGTTTTATCAGTATTTTAGTATTTTCTGCATATTCTGTATGGATTAATACGAACCACATTTCAATAATTAAAGAAATATGAGATTGTTTGATTGATAACATAACTTCCTTTGCTTGAATGTTTTCCATGATTCACTTTAACATTCTATTCCTACCTTTGCCGATCTGTAAGCAGTGACACGCGTGAACATATGAATGAATTTGTTTAATATTTGATTGTTAAATAGTTATTATTCAAATTTAGTTAATAGTAACAATAATAGAGTTAATTGCGTTGTAAATATGAAATTTACGAACCATATTACATGTGATTGTACACACATGCGATTTAGTGACATACGAGTAGCTGGAATTATGATAGAAGATGACAGTCCAGACTTTTAAAAAATATTAGTTTTACGAAAAATGTTAGTTTGTAAGAGAAGTTAAGAAATAAGGAACTGTGCAGTCACATACTTGATCTAGATTTCAACAAAAAACATCTGTTGAAAAATAATTTGATGAATGAATGATCTTATAATTTATCTTGTAAAACTAATTTATTTCAAGTACAACTATATATAATTTACATAATTATATATATTTTGCATTTTTGCTGTCGTTTATTTTGTTGAGACCTTTGGGGTCATACTTCCATTAGACTCGCTCTGTTGCGATTGTGAACATTTTGTGTTTGAAGAGCGCGCATCGTCACTGCCCCAATTGCAACGTCAGGTCTCACAGGGCTACGAAAGCCCCTGTTCAGGGCTGAGCGGGGCCTGAAACCCTAACTGGGCACAGCAGGTCTAGGCAGGGAAGGGCAGGACCGGGCAGAAGAGGAGAAATTAGGGCAGGGTCGGGTTAATTCATTCCGTTTCGGACTAATCGATGATATATAAATACTCGAGCAACACTAGGTACTTCAACTACAAACAAACAAAACTTAGTTTCAAAGAACTCGCAAAGGAAGCAATCCATGAATAGGACAATGGTTAACGAAACCGACAAGCCGGAGTACGTGAAAGAAAGGAAGAGGCATCGATTATCGAAGCGACGGTCAGCAACCAACTCAGCTTACAAGTCGACAGGTGAGGGGGCGAGGCCGGGAGGGGTAGAGGGGAAACAACGGCGCAGCGGCGAGGGCGGGGGCGGGGGCGGGGCGGCAGCGGGGGTGGCGTGACGCAACACGGCATTTCGTAACACCTTCGCCTCCACCGCCTCCAGCGCCGCCTGCGACGCCCACGCCGCCTCCGCCGCCTCCAGCACCGCCTCCGCTGCCCGTGCCGCCTACGCTGCCGCCGACCCCGCCCTCCCGACGACGCGTGCAGAGCCTTCGGGCCGAGCTCTACAAGGAAAACGGACCGCGTTTGTAAATAAGGCGAAGCACCGCGCGGGGCCTGCGACGCCACCAAGGATCGAAGCCGCTTTCCATTCACGGAATTTACAAGGTTCTCGCCCGTTCAGTGGGCGGCCAAGAGTATAAGGTTACGCGATCACGAGGTATTTTTCCGATCATCAAACCACGTGGACGAGTTTATGATTGCATATATAACATATTTCATAAAAACGACTTGTCGGGAATTTGAATATATCCGTGTGGGAAACAAAACAATCGGAATCGGAAACAAATATATACGTATTAAGTAATGAGAATCAATAGTTTTTTGACTGATGTATTAGTGATTCTGGGCACGTTAACAGCTAAGGTCATTAGTCCCGTAAGTGTAATCTATGTTCGTCCTCGGGAGGTGGTGGTGATCTTTCTTCGTTGGATGGTTAGATCCGACACCAACTATCGTCGGCTAGAGGGGTTTTCCCTAACCAGATACGCACCGACGGGGCAGCGACCCAGACGCAACAAGATCTCAGCTCCCGACTGGTCTCCCTGAATGTGTGATAGTATTGTGCATGTGCGTTTGTAAATAAGGGGTGAGGATAGCACAAGGTAGAGGAAGGAAAGATCGCGCGCGGCTCGTGGCCCGTTTGTTAGGGTACTGCTCCAGCATTCGCCTGGTACTGTTCGGAGAAACCACGGAAAACTACCTATCAGAGCAGCCGGCCGCTAGAATTCTTCTCCAGGCACCGACTGAATTCAACCCAGCTATCTAGGTACTGACGATAATCCTGCCACCGTCCGGACTCTAACCTAGGACCTCCCGGTCAGAGGCACTGCAGTGATATCGCTTGCTTCCGTTAAGAGAATCAATAAAAACGAATATTTGGAGAAAACATCATTCACATAAAAAATACAGTTGCTCATTGGTATAGAATAGGCTCGTTGTGACGACATGAGTGACGTTGGCAACGACTTGTTGCTCATTGGCTCCTAGAATATAACTCAAAATATTCTGGCTTTCGAAAGAAAATCGAGATTACTCGTGCGTTATCAAGATTGTTCAACTAATCGCTGTGTAGTAATCGAATTACTTGCGTCCTTTCGTCACTCATGGTTAGATCTTTATCGGTCCACCAACCGCGAGAAATCAGGTGTCATCGGACATGTGCCGTTTTCCTAGTGAGGAATAGTAAATAAACAAGTATTTACTATCGTACACGTGTGAGAACTCTCACATCTCAAACCCCACCCTCTTCCCTATTTTTCCACTTCCATATTAATCTTGTGATATATCTCTTTCTTCAAGACCTAATTTTCCGCCACTTTTTCTATATTGCTCCTTGTAATTGACAACAATAAAATACACCCTTCTCAATAAAATTATTCTTATTTAATGTTATTATCGAGCAGAGAGGAAGATATAGATCTCATCCTGTAGACTACGGTGTGAGGAACGTTTCTTTGACTTTCTACAGTTTTGGTTTTTAAGGTCCTAAAACGGAGGACTTATATAAAAATGTATATTAAAGCCAGATGAGTGTTGCGGGTTGCATTCGAAATGAATTTTTTTGTTGTTGTTGTAACAAATCCTTCATATTTTTAAAGTTAACGTGCAATTCATCACGTCTCCGTGAAATTCTCTTTCTTTAGAAACCTCATTTATTAAAGTTGGTGGCGAGTGAGAGCCGCAAATGTGTGTACACTACTGAAATAATATAGGAGACGATTGTACATTTGCGAATCTATCCACAAGATTCTAAGAAATTTCTACAAAAAAAAAAACGTGTATTTTTGTTTTATTACGTAGCTAAAAGACATTTTGGGTGACATACGGCACCACTCATTTTTACGAAAAATGAGTGTTTTTGATGGTTGAAATGCTCTACGAGTTTTGGTGACACCACATAAATTATTATACTGTTCTTCAAGCACTTACATGAATCGTTAAGACTTCATTCATCAGAGTGGTGATAATTAAATCTAACGTAGTAATGAAACAAAAATATCAACAAATATTTTAATCGATACTTTCCCGAAAACAGGCGAGCCAGGTAACTGCAAGATTTTTACTACTTACGTTTAATACGAACTTGGAAATCGCAAATTAAACTTTTTGAAATTAAAAGACTTCCGGGGGCGCAACGTTATGATACTTCACCATTTTTCTTTCTTATTAAAACCTAAACTTGCCGAGGAATTTCAATTGACAGCGAATTTTACCAAAAACATGATTGCCTGAGATCATTTCACCTTTCTCGTCCCCGAAGATTGGACTTCGGTTTTCCATTTTCTAAAAATTACTCGCCCTATACCCACTACAAAAGGCAAAACTGTGATTATGAAACACAATAAATTGATATGGTTCGAATTTTTAAATATTCATTATTTGGATGAACGTAGTCTGAACAGACTGAACCCGTTTATTCGAATCTCATTGAGAAAACACTACCGTACACTAGAAAATGAGAGGAAATAAAACATCAGAATTCCATATTTTCAACAAGCAACACTTACATTTAAGAAAGTTTCAAAATAGTACATTATGAAACGATTATGTTATGAAAGGTATTAATACACGAGTGCGATATGATACGAGTGAGTATCGTAAACTTCACACGAGTGTATTAATATCCATTACATCGAGTTTCATACGGTACTTTTCCTACGACTTTTATAAGTGAAACTTTTACATTGAATCGTTTCGTGGCAGTTGACATGTAGGATTCAGCCAAGGCCACGCAACCCTACCTTCGCAGGGCTGTGCCTGGCTCGCATGCTGCCGCAGGTGGCTGTGGTTACCAGTTCGCCTGCGAGGGAGTACTGCGCTAGTCAAATAGGATCAAAGTGAAATTACGATCCAATTTATTTTAAATAACATTCCACGAAAAAATTACTAATAATCAAAGATATTAAAACTGACAAGCATAATATAAGATCAAATGCAATTTTAATGTACACAATCAAACAAAACATTTACTAGAATTATTCTCAATGATTGTCAATACTTGATTTGTAAACATGTCAGTGATTGGTTAAAGACCTGCAACATAATAAATTCTGTACCGTAATTATGCAACTGGTTGCAGCCAACAAATGACAGCATTATACAATGGGAGTAGAAAAACATATCTTACACACGTGAACAGTATTTACACGCACAGTATGTTACAGATCATCGGGACATGTGGGACCCATGGGAATTGTGCGTAAGACTTAGATAAATTTCGAAACTATTGCTTACATACGTTCAATTAGCTAATTTTATTAAGTCTCAATAATTGAATGGACAATTTAAAATAATTTTTTAACAGTAAATCTATGTTATCTGGGAGCAAGGAAGCAAAAAATGAAAAGAACAAAATATAAAAGAAAAACGCCATCGAGCCTTCGAGTGGTGCTCCGACCGGAGAGGTTGAGAAACGCTGCCGTATAGCAAGTGAATTGCTCCGCACGCCGATTCATTCAAGTGCAACGTACACCGATTAATTTGGCAAACGAGTATTGTCGCGCGATCCGTCGCTCTTCGGCTGCGCTGCGTAGGCGGCAGCGTTCCAGATGGCTCGTGTCCATCGCGCGATCTGCATCCCAAATGGCCTCCAATGAGCAAATGGCCCTCACGGCAATAGATGACCCGCGCCGCCCGCTGCCCGTCACGCGCCGCCGGCGGCGGCGGCGGCGGCGGCGGCGGCGGCGGCGGCGGCGGCGGCGGCGGCGAGAGTAAGAGGTGGGGGCGGGGCAGAGGTACAGACGACCATTTGGAGGTGACGGCGGCGACAGAACCACGCAGGCAACAGGGACGGTAGTGGAAGTGGTGATGGCGACTGCCATCCTCTCGACAGCATAGGTAGTGGAAGTGGTGATGGCGGTGGCGGCAACGCTGTAAGAGTTGGCGGTGGTGGCAACGGGAGCGACGGTGGAGGCGGGAGCGGTTGTACAGATGACGAAGTTGGAGGTGGCGATGGAGGGCTTCGGTTTAGACACGCTAGCGGTAAGGATGGCAGTGGAAGTGATGAACACGGTAAGAGAGGTGGCGGCGAGAGCGATGGCGGAGGCGGGAGCGGTTGTAGAGACGACGAAGTTGGAGGTGGCGATGGGGGGCTTCGGTTTAGCCACGCTGGCGGTAAGGATGGCAGTGGAAGTGATGAACACGGTAAGAGAGGTGGCGGCGAGAGCGATGGCGGAGGCGGGAGCGGTTGTACAGATGACGAAGTTGGAGGTGGCGATGGGGGACTTCGGTTTAGCCGCGCTGGCGGTAACGATGTCAGTAGCAGTGGTGATGGCGGTGGCGGTAGTGGCAGTGTCGGCTACCCTAGGAAAGGTGGCAATGGCTGTGGCGGATACGGATCACAGTGGAGACGTCAGTGTCGGTGGTCATGAAGTTGCAGCGGAGGAGCCTAGAGGTTTTGGTGACGGTGATGGTGATGATAGCGGTAAAATAACCATGGGGTGCCGGTGATGTTGACATTGTCAGTAAGGTACTGGTGGCACAGAGAGTGAGTTGATGGTGAGAGTAGATGGTGAGAGTGAGTAGACGGTGGCTATGAGTAGATGGGGAAATTGAGGTGAAGGTGAAAGTGAGATGATGGTGATGATGACAGTGACATGATGATGACAGTGATGTGACGGTGACAGTAGGAGATGGCGACAGTAGGTGACGGGGGAACAATTGTGATAATGATCTGATGATGAATTGTTGGTGACGTAACAATGACGGTTATTGTAACGGTAAGCCAACAGTGAAGTAATAAAGACGTTTCCGGTGAGGAGATGGTGTTGGTTAGGTGATGGAGAGATGATGATCAATTAATGATGGTGAGGTGACGATGATGATGACAGTGAAGTACGTGGTGGTGAGGGTGAAAGTGGCAGTGGCGTGTTGGTGACGGTGACGGTAGTATTCCACGCAGCAGTGCGGGTGGCGCCGCGAGGACGACGGCGGCGTCCGTCAAAGCGGAATGGCCACCCGCGCAGCTGGGGAAGACCTATGCTGATTCACAGCAACGCTGGGGGTGATGGTTTGCAATATGCGCTTCCTACCTCATCTCGCGTAAATTAAAGCGGATTGAAATAGTGGAACAGGAGATCGTGTGATATTGATGACTTTAAGTAAAATATTTTCTATTATTGTATTTTTTATTGACACTAGGACTAATATTATTTTAAAGTCTATTATTATATATTATAACAATTACTAACATAATAATAATAATAATAATAATAATAATAATAATAATAATAATTTTGAATATATTGTTCATTGGCACAAATAGGAAATTCAAATTTTGTATTGTCACCGTTATTTTACATTTATTTGTACATATTTGTTATAGTGGACTGTAGCAGAAAAAACCGCTAAACTTAGTTAAACTGCTAAATCCCCAATCTAACTTACAAATGTAATGCATTTAAGTATAATAATTAATCATGAAACATTTTTTGTTAAGACATGTGTCGAGAGATTGCTGGACATCACGTTTATGTACACACATTAACCTTAGCACTTAAAAACGCTCATTAATCTTTGAACTTAAAAAATCTTGCAATAAAACATTGAATTCTTTCAATAGATCTAATGGTGATTGTTCGAAAATTTGTATACCTCCCTCATTTCATTAGTCTTCGATAATACATACTGAACGACATGACAACGTTTTTGGAGTTTTCGATTTTTCGAATCGTGCATTACTATTCTGTTGCAACTTTTCTGCAGTTTTGCGGTTCTTTCCTTCTTTGGAATCGCAAGGATTAAATTAGTTAATTATAGAGTGCCATATCTTCGAAAACTCTTTATCTTAATCCGAGTACCCAATCAAAATGTACCAGAAAATGATCTCGAATAATTATAAACAGTTATTTACTTATCCAAGGTCCTTTATTTTTATGCATAATCCGTTACAGATCGACCTTTTCAATACTTGATTTCATTGAAATGTAGCCGAGAATTTTTCAAACTTCCGGTAATCAAATAAAGCAAGTTCTTGTTCATGAACCCAATTAAATGCCCTCATCTTAATTTCATGCTCATTAAAACTTCATCAAACTCTTTCATGGTAATTTAATTTTTTACCTCTTGGTTCTTGGAAGCCTCTTCATTGCTTTAATGTTGTTTTTGCAATTTGGACATTTCATTGAACAGCTTCTAAGAGCTTACTACAGACGAAAGGATGTAATAGTTTTACTTGAATATTGAAAAAGAATTATTGGGATATAAATATAATTAAGGTATAGCAGCTGATACGACACTGATGATTAGAATTCGAGAGAAACAACAACAAAAAATCAAAAAACAAACGATTATACGTATATAAAATATGATTTGAAAATGTTATTTTTTATTTTCAAGTGTATTAGTGTAATGTTAAAAATATTTTGATTTTCAAGAGGTTGTCTTCTGATTCCTCAATGGGATAGAGAAGAAGATTAAAATCGACACAATTTTTCATATCTGTCAAATTTAATGCATCCGGGAAATTTAATGCGACTGGGTTAGATACTACTAGAAGTATGGCTTCGAGGAAGAAGAAAGAGAAATAAAGTGTAATATTCTGCATTAATTTAACGTTACGTAGAATCATTAGGATTTGAGGCATATAAATGTGATGGTTTAATTAACTAGATGTCCGTTTAATAGAATTCAAGAAATCTTGGCCTCAGTATAACAAGACTATCTAACATACCGGAAAATTTTCATTGAAAGTTTGGAGGTGCCTCACATTACATCATTCTGTTCATAGATGACTTACTGCATATCTGATTTGGAAAACTGAATTAATATAAGAATTGGAACATGTCAAACGAAAATTTGGGCCAAAAATATCAGATATAACATTATTTCGAGGACGCAAAATCTCAGATAGCAATTTACTTACAAAATAAATCAGAAATAAATTATTACGATACCATACACTAATTTGAACTTGATGTTATTTTATGTTCACTAAAATAGTATGGTAACTACATGAGTTAAAAGTTACCATACTCACTACAACTCTTAAAAGTTCAACAAAATATCAACGTTGTCTTCAAGTGATAAAGCTCATTTACAAAAAACACTAGTAGGAACCTAAAAATAGCATGTCTCAAGCGAGGGCCAACATCCCCGGGCATCGCCCAAGTTGTTCTCGCTCCCTCGCCCTCTGCCCCGACGCCGCGCTGTCCACTCCGCTTAGAGAGGCGGAGGCGTCGGGCAGCTCCGGGTAATGGCAAGATAATTGCTGGGAGCCGCAAGGAAGCTACGCCCGGGTTTCCGTACGCAGAGGCGGAGGGGATGGTGACGGCGAAAGCAGTAGCGGTCGTGGTGAAGGAAGAGACGGTGACGGCGGAGGGGGAAGAAACAGCGCAGGCAGTGAAGGTGACGGCGACGGAATTGGTGGCAGTGGCGGACAGGTCGTTGATGGTGAGGAAGGACGGATATAGTGTTGATGATGGGGAAGGTAAGGGCGGTGGTGAACACGGAGACGGTTTGATTGATTAGTGTTTCCGGGCCTGTCATCTGCTATGGTCATTAGTCCCGTAAATGTATTCCAGGTTTTTATCGCGGGCGGTTTTTATTTTAGGTGGCGTTGATCATCCCCGTTGGATGGCGAGATCAAGCGCCGACGTTGGCTAGGAAGGTTTTCCCCAACCAGCGGGGAAATCCCACCAGCGGGGCATCGCCCAAGCCGGGGCACGCTCTGTATAAGCTCCCGACTGGTCTCCCGGCATGTGTGGTAGCGTAGTGCACACAAGTGTAAGTAAGGGATGAGGATATGATAAGAAAGAGGAACGAAATATCGCGTGCGGTCTGTGGCCCGTTTGTTAGAGTACTGCCCCGGCATTCGCTTGGTGTTGATCGGAGAAATCACGGAAAACTACTGATCAGAGCAGTAGGTCGAAAGAATTCTCCTCCAGACAGCGGATGAACTTGGCCTATCTTCATACCTCGTGCCATAAATCCTTCAACCGTTGATTAAAGTAGGACCTTCCGGGCGGAGGTAACAGTCGAAAAAGCCCTGGCCGTAGTTCGGAAAGGGGCGGTAGAGCTGAGGGTCTGTGAGGGCGGTGACTGTGGCGATGGCAGTAGCAGGCGCACTCTGGCGGGCGAGCCAGCGGGCGGCGCCGCCCAGTGTAATGGGATGACGAAGCTTACTTCAATTACGAGGTGGCGGCGGGGGCGCGCCGGTGCTTGCTCGGACGCGCGCTACCAGGCACAGACGGCGCTGCCGGACCCGCCCTGCGCCTGCCCCCGCCGCGGTGGCCTCCGGCAGACCCCTGCACAAACGCGCCTTCTGACAGCCGCTGCGGCTTCCGCACACGAGGCATCTTCCGTGGCGGCTACAAGATTGACGAGTTAAGTCGTGGGTCGGTGACTTGGGGTTGCATATGCCTGTGGAATTACGTCACGACCTACGCCAATTTGCTGATGTTTTGGTTTTCGTTGTTGTCATGATGTGGTATGGATGACGAGTGATTATATTTGTAATGTAATAACATTTTCGTATGTACGAGTATCTTAGCAATAATAGTTGTTGATTCTTGAAGTTGAATAAACCAAACATGTTTGAAAGAGTCACGTGTTTTAATGTAACAAACTTAGAAACTAAAACTTAATTGCTAAAACGAATTCAACATTTGTAAGTCACGATTGTTATGGTGATGATGATAATAATAATGATGATAATGAAGGTAATGATGAATATCGAGTCACTTATGAGCGAAGACCAGGATGGTAACTCGAAGCAGGTAATGATACTGATGATACCGTTGCCTTCCACTGTATGAAGGTCGTTAGGATTACCAATAAATGTGTGATGTAATATGAATAATTATGGATGGGATCTTGTCCAGATGGTATACGTGGTGGCAAGAGGAGACAAAAATGCTACAGCTGTATGGAGAAACGAAGTATTGGACGATGCTTCAAGCCCTTGCGTCGGTGTGGGTCGGCAAACCAGTTCACGGCGCCCAACCTTTCAAGAGTAATTATTTCAAGAGTGACGAGCCTACCTGATCATCCCACTTCCTTTTACTTCCCATTCAGATGCTTTCTGTGAATCAATATTTTATTACTTCATCTTCTTTCAGAGGTCGATCCATTACATTCTTCAGGGCTGGATATGGAAATGACTAGACCAATTGCACACCTGTCAAAATAATAAGGAAGCAGAGGTGAATGCTTTCAAGAATTGAAGGAGACTGCCTCTTAAAACGTGAAGGAATTATGCGCGAATTTTTATTTTCACTACGCTAGGTAGGATGGAAACGAACTTACAAGGTCGAAATTGTGAGAAAGAGTAGGTGCATTTACTTACGAGTGTTGAGAACTATAAATTCTCGATATGAAAGTGATTGCACCGTTGGCTGTTGGTACACTCGTAGAGACAGAAAATGAGGCTGTGACTCGACTTGGACATTTGAAACAGAGCACTAAATAAAATGTGTATATATGGAGTTCCCTATGGGGTCAGTATCGACCCCATGGAGAAATTAAATTTTAAGTGGGTCAATGAAAATTTGGGGGAGCCAATAGCCGAATATGATGTAGCGACTGATAGATGTAATCAATATCAAGATTACAAAAACAAATAATGAAGTTGTTAATTACTTTTTGATAGAAACTACGAAATATCTAATAATAAATTCTTTCCTCTTCTTACATATTCATCGTTAAAAAATTCAAGAAATTCTAAGAATGTGTTCACTACGTTACTCTATCGCTCCAGAAAAAAAACTCCTCAATAAGCACCGCAGAAATTTAATGAGCAGTTCTTAAAAACGCTCAAAATACACTGAATTCTGCAACTAATGCTCGACAATGAAGGCTAGAAACTAACTAGCTCAGAAAAAGAAGTTTTTTCTTCTTGGAAATTAATGAAAACATTGATATGCGGTGATGTTATCTGTAAGTCTGGTTGCAGTTCTTGGTGTTATGATTATGTCGTTCGCTGTGTTATACGTTATAGAGAAAAAGGTAAGGGGATCGATGAAACTATTTCAAGAGGGGTCAATATAAGAAAAAGGCTGGGAATCTCTGGTTTATGTCATAGAAGAAAGCAAGGGCGTGGCATAGGAACTTGCAGCAGGAGAAAAAACGAGTGATCAGTTGATTCTTAAAAACTAAAGTACGACACCGCCTTTCTCTGACCCTATCAGCCTATAGGGTGATAGGGCCAGAGAACGGGCAGTCCTCTGCAAAGTCAACGAGATGATGAAAACATCAAGAAAGAAAAATCAGCAATGTCAACTATGGCAAAAATGGCAAAGAAAGCGTCGATGATTACGGGGAGATCGAGAGCAACTATAGTCACATTGGTGATGAAGGAAACGTGAAAGACGCGGGCAAAGATTTCAGCGAGGACCGTAAGGGAGACCAAAGCATATAAGTAAATCAGATGTGTGAAATCGCACCTGCCCGAGCTCTTGGCCGCCGGGGTAGCCCTGGGCTCCGGCGAGCATGGGCACCTACCCCTGACTCCGCATTCATTTCCCTCCAAATGAGAGGCAGAGAGCGATAAATAGATAGATAGATAGATAGAGAGAGAAAGAGAGAGAGAGAGAGAGAGAGAGAGATAGAGAGAGAGAGAGAGAGAGAGAGAGAGAGAGAGAGAGAGAGTCTGTGTGTCCAGGGGTGAGCTAGGGATGCAGGGGTAAACAAACGTAATGATAAACTTGTGAATTGACTGTATTGTGATAGTAATTCAGAAAGAAGTAAAATACAGTAACATTTAGTGTCAACTTTCTTGAAACAGAAAACGAAGGCTTTTTAATTCTAATACAAGCAATGGCGGACCGTGCTTAGGTTGCACGGTTGCACAACCCCCCGAAAATCGAAAAAGACCTCTTAATATCTTAGGAATATACATTTTCCTTTTAATGACATTCAAGATATTACAGCAATATCGATATATATATATATATATATATATATATATATATATATATATATATATATATATAATCATTCTGAAACCAAAAAGCGTTCAACTGGCGCTCTTCCAGTGTCTGGTGCCTTGCCAGGAACTGCATCATGATCTTGACTGTATTACTGGATTTATTGTGTTTACTCTTAGGCTCTTCGATTAACACGGGGAACATGCGGCCTTTTGGTGGCGCAACCAGACAGGTGACGCTGTCTAGAACTGCGCGGCGTCGGAGAGAGTCTCAGGGAAATACCCACTTCTGTTTTCGTCTGACTCGCCGCAACGTAGTTTTATGAATTTCGATTGTTATTGAAAGTACACAAGTTCAGTCAATTATTGACGGTATTCAATGCATTGTTTATGATAATTGGAGATTTTTCATTTGATATTAGGTTTGACGATTCAAAACGTTCATTTGATGAGTTCTTTGTGTAAAGGTGGCCGTTCTGGATGGAAGTTCCTTAGTGTCTCGCGAAAGCCAGTGTGGCTGCAGCAGGCCAGGTGTTTACGTACGTTCTTGTGAATATGAATGTGTATCGATTCATTATTGCCAAATATACCCGGGTAGTGAAGTTTTCGAAATAAAATAATTTTATTTGTGTGAAACGTGTCAAAGCAATAGTGCTTATTGCAATGTCCTGGAGTCGAACATAAGTGTCCAGTGGAATTTAAAGCCCGAACCATGTGCGCGGGAGAAGTATATGTCTTGCGCAGACACGACGCATAAAATTATGTAAGTAGTGCTTCAATATAGACTTTTATTTCACTTAGTTTTAATTGATTTGAATTGCTTACATTTTTATTATATATTCGTATTTTGAATTTTGGAACTAACATATCCGTCATTCGATGGAGGTGCAACCTCCATTCTGTTGGGGCACGAACCGCCACTGAATACAAGCATTGTTCTTCGTACAAAATTTTAAAAATACCATCGTTATATGTCCTCTGTGACCGGATGAACCCACCCATTCCACTAAAGCGTTGGGGAGTTGCATTCAAGCACATGCGTAGCTTCTCGCAAACAGCTGGGTTTTGAACGAATCCTAGAGCACCCCGCCACATGACTCTTATGATCTACTCCGGCTACTCTTCGACAACCTCCGCCTTCTGGATCGGCAAGCCTCCACTGGGCGATGGAGTCGGCGGGGCGGCGTCCGATGCAGCGGGAGGGGGCGGGGGCGCGGCGCGGAGGCCAGCGCCGAGCCGGGGCCATGTGGTTCGCGCCGCTGCCGCCGTCTGCAATAATGAGATTAACCGCGTCGCTTCGCTGCCTGGGGACGACCGCCGCAAGGTCAACACAACACGCACGCCTCACTGCTGCCGCCGCCGCCCGCGCCGCCACCCCCGCCCTCGGCGGATCGCCTTCGCCGCTTAATTTGCGCGGCGGCGGCGGCGGCGGCGGTGGCCGTCTCGCCTGGCTGGCAGCATGGCCGCCGCCCCTGCCCAACCGCCTCGTGCTGCCGGCGCCGCCAACTTAGCTAATGGTGACGCCGCCGATGAGGTTAACGGTGACGGCAGGTGATGGTAGCCGACGTGGGTGATATCATGGGTTGAGAAAAGGGTGGGTGCGAGGGTGGTGCGAAGGTGGAGGATAGGGAGGCGAGTCCTATGTGTCCGTGGTGAAGATGGTCGGGGAGACGCAGAGGCGGCGATGAAAGAGGCATATGGATGGCATTATGAGGGTGGTGGGGGTAATGATTAGGAGACGTTGGTGGAAGTGCAGGCGGTGGTGGCGTTAGTGGTGGTGGTGGTGGTGGTGGTGGTGGTGGTGGTGGTGGTGGTGGTGGTGGTGGTGGTGGTGGCGGTGGTGGTGGTGGCGGTGGTGGTGGTGGGCGTGGTGGTGGTGATGGTGGCGAAGGTAGTAACGGGTGGTGGTAATGACAGTGGAAGTGGTGAAGGTGGTGGCGGTTGTGGAAATGCTGGAGGTGGTGTTGGTTGTGATGGAGGAGAAGGTGGAAATGGGTGGTGGTGATAGTGGTAGTAGTGAAGGCGGAGGCAGTGGTGGTGACGGTGGTGGAAGCGAAGGAGGTGGATATGGGTGGTGGTGGTGGTGATGGTGGAGGAGGTGGCAATGATTGGTAGTGACAGTGGTAATGGTGAGGCGGGAGCGGTGATGGAAGTGCTGGAGGTGGTGGTGGCGAAGATGGAAATGGGTGGGGGTGATAGTGGTGGTGGTGAGGGCGGTGGCAGTGGTGGTGACGGTGGTGGAAGCGAAGGAGGTGGATGTGGGCGGTGGTGGTGGTGATGGTGGAGGAGGTGGCAATGATTGGTAGTGACAGTAGTAATGGTGAGGGCGGGAGCGGTGATGGAAGTGCTGGAGGTGGTGGTGGCGAAGATGGAAATGGGTGGGGGTGATAGTGGTGGTGGTGAGGGCGGTGGCAGTGGTGGATGCGGTGGTGGAAGAGGAGGAGATGGATGTGGGTGGTGTGCTGATAAGAATGACGAGGGCTGAGGGAGGGTTGATGTGCAGGAAGTGGTGGTGTTGGAGGTGGAAGTGGGTGGTGGCGATGATAGTGATAGTAGTGAGAGTGCTGGTGGAAGTGCTAGAGATGGTGATGGTGGCGGTGATGGCTTTGGCATTTGAAATAAATAATTCGAGATGAGTTATCACAGTCTTAATTCATTAACCGATTAAATTTGCGTGGTCATAATCAGATTTGCCGTAAGGAAGTGAAGATTTTGACAACCTTCTTATCATTAGATGACGATGAATTAACATTTGAAAGCTAATAATCCATTAAATAAAAACCTTAATAATGGTGAAAACGACATTTGAATTATTTGTACGTTGCCCCACAGTCACCGTCAGGTCAATAATAACGAAAATATTGCAATAAAAGTTGATTGACTTCAATTGCTTTTCTTCCGAGTTTTTTCGGCATCGAAATTGGAAGTCGGTGGTCACGAGTCTGCGGTTGAAGTTAGATCTCAATGGTAGCACTAAATCACGACAGTTCATAGAAGTGTTTTCGAAAATATTCCGTGCAGTGACTGCGAGACAGCTATTAACAAGCAGGATAAGGAGGGCAATAGGTTAAGGTGGTGGAAGGCGAGGTTTATGAAGTAAATGGAAAAGGATGTGGAGGTTATTGGGGTGATTGATCACTAGGAAAGGATAAGAGATGTGTAGTGAAGGACAGTTATAGGCTCGGGGACAATAGTTAAAGAAGAATAAAGGGTAAATGGAGAGTTGTGTAAATAAGTGTGTGTTTTGCGCGAGCGGACATTAAACCTGAAGGTGAAGAAGGTGTTTCTACATCAATTTCATTCTTATGAGGTCATTCCTGATATACAGGTGATTCAAAAATACTTTTACAAACTTCAGGCATGGGTTCTTGACACAAAAAGAAGACAAAATGTTCTTAGGAATACGTGTCATAAGTATTCACAGCTAGTGACAATAATCGTAATACTAATTAATTTACAAGTTATGAGATGTCTATATGAAGGGTCCTTCTTGAGAATGAGTAATTTTCACAATATCAATAAATGTTAATAGAATGTAAACAATTCCTATGATTGTTAGGAAAAAACTGGATTGATACGATTGGTCATATTACCCAGTATCTCCATTAAGGGGAGAAACTTTGCTTTCCGAAGACGAATACATACTAATCTACTGAACTCTCTAATCTAAAGCTAGTTTTGGACTTAACGGCTCTCTTTCCAGTCTTCGAAAACGATCAGACAGTGCATCAGAAAATCGTCCGCACGTAAGCTTCACATAACTACATTTACAAATATACTCCACACCATGATCACTTAGTTGCTAACTTATCTAGTCTACGCTCTTCTTACGGCTGAAAAGTACAATTTTATCTAGTTACTAATTATCTTTTTCCTTGCAGCGTTAGCAATCCAACAATATTGAATCCGTATCCTCTTAAATATCTGTGCCAAGGAGAGAAAAATAGGATTTTTCTACATTTTTCGTAAAGTAAAATTTTCCCTTCTTCTAACACGTCTCTGGCAAGATGCGATGACAGCAAAGTTTCAATGTTAGCAAAATTTCAATGTCAGAGAAAACCGTTTCTGATTCGTTTTTTCAAATTTATTTATTTTCTTTTGGATAAAACAATACAAAGATCAGAGTTAATACAATCTAAATTTGTTATAGTTGCTTATATATACTTACAATTAACGTACAATAAAATTACAAATTATCTTAAAATACAACTTACATTACTACTAGGGGGAGTATCTTTATACAAATCTCTTCTTTGGGTTGAGATCTGAGAATCTATTGAGGAATGAATGGAAAGGAAATTTATTCTTAATGCGGGTTCTGTGAGTTGGGTTTTGGCAGAGTTCTGATTCCTATCCATGTTTCTCTCCATGTTTCGATGGCACAGCGATTAAAGAGGCGGTGAATCCGCTCTCGTTGCAAAGGCCGCACACGCTGCGCGCAGACTGCGTCGCGTGGCGGATGCGGAGAGCAGAGGACGTAGTGCCTTGTGACGTAGCGCTTCGTGCGACCGTTTTCACAGCGCAGGAGGAAAGGCCTTCCCGGCCGAACCCACGATTTTAATAAAACGCACGTCTGCGCTTCCTTATTGCCCCTTTCTCTCGCGAGGTGCCCGCCCCGCCGCGTCCCTCGCCCCCCCCCCCCCCCACGCGCCGCGCAGTTGCACGGCCGCCAGCGCTGACGGACGAGGCCGAGGACGGGAGCAGGCACTAGGACGGGGGTGTGGACGGGGATGGGGAGGGGCCGGACAGGGGGCGGGACGTGAGCGTGGTGGCGACACGGGAAGGGGACGGAAAGAGCGCGGGAAGGGAGCGTGGTGAAGTTCAAGAGGGGCCGAGTGGGAGGGACACGATGGGACTGGGATGGGAATGGAATGAGACGAAACGGTAAGGGAAACGAGACGTGACGGAAACTACATTGGGAGGGGACGGGAAATGGGGTGGAAGCGAATGGGACGGAAATGGGGGCGGAAACGGGGACGAAAGCGTGAGAGGAGGCAGGGACAGGTTCGGGGACGTGGACGAGGCCGGCGACTGGGCGAAGAGAGGAATGGGAGAGGTGATGTAATGGTAGGGGAAGTGACATGTACGGGAGCGAATGTAAGGACGAGGATGAGGTCAGGGGCGGGGGCGGGCACGTAGGCAATGTCGGGGCGAGAGTGAAAAAAGAGGAAAGAGGAGAGTGGCGGCGAAGAAAATGTGAGAACGAATCGGGACAAATAGCGACGTAGCACGACAGGATGCAAAACAGAATATTCTTACGCTGTGCTTCAAGTAGCGATATGCGGTAAGATTTTCAACGGCGGACACGTAATAACTGACGTATCTGAAGATATTTGATACAAAAAGAAAAAAGGTGGAGGTGTTGTTGGTACCTTAATGTATCGTATTCGAAACATGAAGAAGGCATTTATGTGGGAGCCCTATTACACAGATTTAAATTCTTAAAGAAAATTACTTCAATTTCAGACAATTAATTTAGTAGTAGTAGTAGTGAATGTGTCATGACAGAGAAAACGCCACAGACAAATTAAAATAGGACATACAATCAATCGTAGCAGGTAAATCACCGAGGACTGACTCTAAATTATTTCAGCTCGTAGTATGCCCAGTAATCGCCGAATCCCCCGATTTGAACGGTTGCCTCGGCAGGATCGTCGACTGGAACGCTTCATGCTGCGAGGCCCGACATTGGAGGACTTTCGACGCTAGCTACGCACGGGGATCGATTGATTGATTGATTGACTGACTTTTTTGTGTTTCCGGGCACGTCAACTGCTTCGGTCATTAGTCCCGTTAGTGTAGTGCATGTTTTCTCGGGAGATTACGGTGATTTTCCCTCGCTGGATGGCGAGATCCGGCGCCGACCTACCGTCGGCTAGTGGGGTTTCCTCCTACCCATGACTCTCCCACCAGCGGTGCACCGCCCCAGCCGGGACAAGCTCTAAACTCCCGACCGGTCTTCCGGAATATGTGGTAGTGTAGTGCATGTTAGTGTAAGTGAGTGTGTAAGGGGAGAGGATAGGACAAGGAAGGGAAAGAATAGATCGCGCGCGGTCCGTGGCCCGTTTGGTAGGGTACTGCTCCGGCATTTGCCCGGTGTTGATCGGAGAAACCACGGAATACTACCGATCAGAGCAGCCGGTCGATAGAATTCTCCTCCAGATAGCGACTGAATTCGACCTAGCTAGAAAGCTAGTGTCGAAAATCCTGCCGCTGTCAGGACTCGAACCTAGGACCTGCCGGTCAGAGGCGCTGCAGTGACGGGGATCGAGTTCAACCAATATCTGAAGGAGAATTCTGCAGACCGGCAGATCGCGTTTTCCGAGGTTTCTCGGTTGAATATCAGGCAAATGCCCGGTCAGTCACGAATTTGAATAACAGGCACAGGCCGCACGCTGTCGTTCCTTCGTCATCTGGGGCCGACATCTGGCAGACACACAGGTAGAAAAGACATACATTCAAACCAATACACACACACCTACACACACACACGCTTCGGGTGATCAGTCGAGACCATAGTATTTCTCCCGGCCGGAGTGGTGTTCAGTTGTGGGAAACAGCTGGAGGGGGAAAACACCATAAGCTGACCCATAGGTTGACGCCGGATTTTCCATTCGACCGGACAAAGAACACTGCCACCTGCAGGGACTGATCATGCACGGATGAAACACGACCTAAGTAGCAGACGAGCTCAGAATAAAAGCTACGTTTGCAAACGCGCACGCGGCCGCGTCACCACACACTTGCTGCGAAGCAGCATTGCGAGGCGTCTCAGCTGGAGGAAAGCAGGCCAGGCGGCGGGACGCACGCGCCAGCACGCAGTCCGAGAGCAGCGCTTTGCTGGGCGTCAGGAAGAAGTGGCCGAATGTGGAAGTTAATATGGAAAGAAGTTCTGATTTAGGATATAAATATTTTCGAAATCGTTAATTTCGGCATTAAATTCATTATCACAATTTATTATTATTATTATTTTTATTATTATTATTGTAATTATTATTATTATTACTGTTATTATTATTATTATTATTATTATTATTATTATTATCATCAACGTTTTCATACGCTAATAGTACTCTCCTCAGATCTTTACCAAGAACTCATGCTTTCCAAGCTAAAGTTATGGATACTACATTGGCCAGTAACTAGGCCGTTTTATAAATACAATATTTTGCATTTGAGGCATGCTCACTTTGCAGTAATTCATGATAATAATAATAATAATAATAATAATAATAATAATAATAATAATAATAATAATAATAATAATAATAATAATACATTTCTTTTCATTTGAATCTATAGATATAGATTCTTTTGAGTCTCTTATATTTTGAATCTATTTTGATCCATTTTGGGTCAAATTGAGTTACACAAGTTTTAAATTGATAAATAGTATTGCAAATTGCAAACCTCTTTAGCACATTTTTATAATCGTTTGAATAACGAGGACGTTTTGATGATTTAGGATCAGAACATGTACCACCTGGAAGTCAGAATTCGATTGTCACAAACTGTACTATACCACATTATTATTTGTACTTACATTTCACAAACAATCGTTACACTAGTTCACTATATAAAACCAAATATCAGATTTTATTTCTGGGCAGCCAAGAAACCATTGACTTTTTGTCTAAAAAAATCGTGAAGATGTTGTTTCTCTCGCGGGGTTGTAGAAAAATCTTCTTCTATCAAGTGTCCGCCGTTTCTGCGCGACTACGCCAACGAGTTGGAATGTTGGTGGGCGGATGCGAGAGCAATTGCGGCTATGGTAAAGTCAATTCGTGCCACCTATTGTGCTCGAAGATTAGCAAACTATCAGGACACACAACTCATGGTGGCACCACGTTCAACGACGGAGTTGAAAATGCCTGACAGCCGATGGCTACGAAGGGAGAAAAGCTCTCTATAAATCACAAATTTTTGATCCTTCGGAATGAAAGGATTTTGTTGCATACGATTCTGCTATTGTATGTAGAAGGTTAAGATATTTCGACCAAATGAATAAATAACCTACCACGTTTTGCAACCCCGGTCTAGATTTGATATATGCGTTCCTCTCCTCCTCTTCCTTCACTCCAAACGAATAACCCCCTCCTCTTTATACTCATAACCTCATGCCTCAATAAAGAAGCGAAGAATCCTCGAACGCTTATTGCTAAAAAATATGAAGTCGATTGGTCAAATAGGATTGTAATAAAAATACGCGTGAAGAAAACTGCAATTGCAAGGCAATGAGAAACGCAGAGAAGTGTGATATTTTATAATGTTTCTGATTCAGAGAATAACATTTATTATTCATATTTTTCAAACAATAATCATCCGTAAGCTATTGACCTACAGTGAACTATAGTTGTGAACGTGAACTGTTATTGGCCTTTATTCGCAACCAAGGGTACAGTGTCTGCCTGGCCTGCATTACGTGCCTGACCCACATCTGCCTGCCGCCTGCGTCGCATCATCGTGCAGGAATGGCCTGACGCCTAAGGACTGAGTCCGGCAGTGTCGGAGCACGCGGACGCGCCTCTGGGAAAGATATGTCTCTTCGCACAGTGAGGAGCTCAGAAGCAGAATTGCTGATGCTACGGAACATTTTGAAGCTAGTGTGCTACCCTGGGATTAATTAATGATACGATTCTACGTATTCGGTCGACCCAACATCGACTACATTAGTCATTACAGTCCCGTTAGTGTAGTGAATGTTTTATTTCCAGAAGTAGCGGTGTGCCCTTTCTGCGCGCACGTCCGATCCGGTGTCGACCTATTCATCGATTTGTGGTGTGACCCGATCTATATGGGAGAGGCTTTATGCTCCTGTCTGGTCTACTGACACGTACAGCAGCGTAATGAGTTTTAGTGTACGAGTGTGTAAGTGCATGGGGAGAAGAGAGGTCAAGGATAAAGAAGGGAAGACCGGCCCCGGTCCGTGACTCGTTTGTTAAGGAACTTCTCCGGTATTCGCCCGCTATCGTGGAAAACGGCGAATCAGAACTCCCGGACGCAACAATTCTCCTCTCTGAAATTGGATGATTGATTGATTGTTAAGTGATTCCGGGCGCGTCAACCACAATGGTCATTAGTCCCTTACGTGTAGTGCGTGTTTTTGCTCGGGAGGTGGTGGTCTTCCCCCACTGTATGGCGAGCTTCGGCGACGACCTACAGTCGGCTAGTGTAGTTTTCCCAAAACCAGCTATCTCCTACCAGTGGGGCCCCGCTCCAACCGGGATTAGCTCTAAGCCCCCTACTGGTCTCCCGGCATGTGTGGTAGTGTAGTGCATGTTAGTGTAAGTGTATGTAAGCGGTGAGGATAGGACAAGGAAGAGGTAGGAAAGACAGCACGCGGTCCGTGGCCCGTTTGTTAGGGTACTGCTCCGACATTCGCCTGGTGTTGATGGGAAAAAACACGGAAAAGTACCTATCAGAGTAGCTGGCCGCTAGAATTCTCCTACGGATAGCCGCTGAATTCGACCAGCTGACACGCTAGTGCCGAAAATCCTGCCATCGTCGGGACTCGGGACTAGGATCTCCCGATCAGAGGGATTGCAGTGACATCAGTTGATGCCCTGAGACATCTCTCCAGGTCTAAAATTCGACCTATTTACAAAGCTAGTGTGGATTATCTGTCTACGTGGTCCGAAATCTAGAAAGTGGACTTGAAACCTCGGACTTCCCGGTTAGAGACACTGAGGCGGTAACAGGTGTTGTCACTGAGCAATATTGACCTATTCTGTGTTGAATGAAGTTGAGGCATAAGCTTTGCAAAGTGCATACCAGAAAATCAAACTACTGATACAACCAAAAAATTCGCAGACAGGGATCCTGCTATAACCATGCTTGAACAAACATTCGTAAATCTGTTATTTGGTAGCAATTATTGTAATAATTTAGTAGCAAGTATTGAGATTTTGATATTTAAGAATTAATCAATCCAAAAATAATTTCTAGAAGGTTTAGATAACTGCGTCGCTCATATCGATGTATTACTACAGAATAAACCCTAGCTTCTTACATGCCCTCACTATTTAGGGGCCTTTCCTGATCTGTTCCTGATCCATGTTCCTGATCTCACAACAAGAATTCATGAGCCAGGTACAGCCATGGTGTCTCTAAATCAACTACAGATTACCAACATTCTCAAAAATACAAAGCCAAAGCACAAAAAAAGCTAAATTCCCTCGTCCGAACCGGGAGAGGTAGCTCAGTGCATCAACTGATGTCACTGCAGTGCCTCTGACCGGGAGGTCCTAGGTTCGAGTCCTGACGGCGGCAGGATTTTCGACACTAGCTTTTCAGCTAGGTCGAATTCAGTCGCTGCCTGGAGGAAAATTCTAGCGGCCGGCTGCTCTGATCGGTAGTTTTCCGTGGTTTCTCCGATCAACACCAGGCGAATGCCGGAGCAGTACCCTACGAAACGGGCCACGGACCGCGCGCGATCTGTCCTTCCTCTTCCCTGTCCTATCCTCTCCCAATACACACACACTTACACTAACATGCACTACACTACTACATATTCCGGAAGACCGGTCGGGAGCTTAGAGCTTGTCCCGGCTGGGACGGTGCCCCGCTGGTGGGAGAGTCCTGGTTAGGGGGAAACCCCACTACCCGACGGTAGGTCGGCGCCGGATCTCGCCATCCAGCTGGGGAAGATCACCGCCATCTCTCGAGAAACAAACACGCACTACACTAACGGGACTAATGACCAAATCAGTTGACGCGCCCGGAAACACGAAAAAAACAAACCAAACCAAACCCTCGTCCGACCAGTAGCTCTAAACTATTACATAACACATTCCTGCATATTCTCCAGCCCACGAGTGCTCTCCAGCGGTTCACCCTCTCCAAGGAATGACAGCACAACGCCGGCGTCTCCGGCCGGGAGGCCCACGTGCGGGACGCGAGATGCGCTGACTGCACGCAGCGCCGCGTCGACGCGACCGCCCGGCGGCGCAGCCTTCGCGGAAGCGGCCGGCCGCGCGTGGCCTTGCACTCGATGGGCGCGCGCACGCGGCGGCGCGGCCGGGATCACATGGGAACAAATGACTGCAGCTACGGCTGCTCCTGACATGCGAGCGGGCACTCGGCGGCACGTGTGGGCAGAGCCAGGACTCGTTAGTCAAATATAAAAATAATATAAATAGATTATGTATTTAATAGATGACAATAAATTAGAATCAATTAAATATATAAATAAAAATCAATATTATTTCTGTTTATTTTCAGTATCTTATGCTTCAAGACAATCTGTAGAATTATTTAATAAATTATATAATAAATATTAAACAAGTCAAATCTATAAAATTACATGAAATACAATTCACTTATTACTTATTAAATAATTCTACTGATTGTCTTCAGAACATACGATACTGTATACCAAAATAATTTATTAACGATCGACGTAACTAGAAATCAATATAAATTAATATAATAATTCTTTCAACTCTTTTAGCGATAGACAATCGATTATTTAACTGTTGGCACCTCTAACCGTCTATGGTTAAATCCAATGACTTGTTGATTTTGTTTCTAAAAAATGTTAATAATTATACAAGTAAAAGAACCAGAATATTATCAATAGATTTTCTATATATTAAACAATTTTTGTGTAATAAAATACATTTTGTAGAGAAATAGAACTATGGGACACTCTCCACTCCATTGGGCTGCATTTTCAATGGCACGTCTTAAATTTTGGTATGTAATAAAATTATTGCTTGAACGCTGTTTAAGAAACCCTGTTCAAAGGCATGAAACAAGTGAAAAAAAGGACAACTGTACATACTGGATTCTAAGTGAATGAAATCTTAGTGAATTATTTTTCAAAATGGAAAACTCAAAACCACAAGAATGGACTTTCTGAACGAACTCCGTATCTACGGACACGCGGCATGGCCTCCAGGGGGCAGGGCGCTTTCGCGGAAAAGGCCCCGACGCAGTTTGCGTCAAGTGCTCGCGTCCGGGGCATCACTTTCTCGTTTGCATGTAGCGGATTTCACCCTGCGATTGTCTCGCGCGTTCTAAATGCATCTCAACACGCGGCGCAGTTCCCATCCGCCAGGTGCCGCTCAACGCACACCCCCTCCAACGCAGCGCTGTCCGCCCACTCTCTCGCTTGCTCGCTTGCCTCGTGCACGCCCGCTCGCTCACCGCCTGCCCGCTCGCCCATCCGCCCGCCCGCTCACTTGCTCGTTCGCTCGCTCGCCCGCCCGCCCGCTCGCCCGCACGCTCGCCCGCACGCTCGCCCGCCCACACGCTCGCCCGCCCACACGCTCGCCCGCCCACACGCTCGCCCGCCCACACGCTCGCCCGCCCACACGCTCGCCCGCCCACACGCTCGCCCGCCCACACGCTCGCCCGCCCACACGCTCGCCCGCCCACACGCTCGCCCGCACGCTCGCCCGCACGCTCGCTCGCCCACACACTCACCCGCATGCTCGCTCGCCCACACACTCGCCCGCTCGCTCGCCCGCTCGCTCGTCCGCTCGCTCGCTTGCCCGCACGCTCGCTCGCCCACACACTCGCCCGCACGCTCGCCCGCACGCTCGCCCCGCGCTCGCCCGCACGCCGCCCGCACGCTCGCCCGCACGCTCGCCCCGCACGCTCGCACACGCACGCACGCACGCACGCTCGCCCGCACGCTCGGCCGCACGCTCCGGCCACACGCTCCGGCCGCACGCTCGCGAACGCTCGCGCCCGAACGCTCGCCCGAACGCTCGCCCGCTCGCCCGCACGCTCGCCCGCGCTCGCCCCGCGCTCGCCCCGCACGCTCGCCCGCACGATCGCTCGCACGATCGCCCGCGTCCCCTCACGCTCGCTCACTCGCCCGCACGCTCACTCGCCCGCACGCTCGCCTCACGCTCGCTCGCCCGCACATGGCCAGCCGCACGCTTGTTAGCCCGCACGCTCGCTCTCAGTTCCGAACCCACTCACTCCGTTAGCCTGCCCACCCGCCAAGCTCGCCCCCCGCCCACTCGCTCGCCAGCCCACTCGTCAGTCTAACCTCTCTCCAGCCGCTCGCCCAACCAGCGACACACAGCTGCTCAGCCCATTCCAACCACTCTCCCGACCAAACGCTCTCTCGACTCACCACTTGCCCACCGGCTTGTCCATCCGTTCGGCACAACAGTTGCCGCTGTCCGCTCCCTTTGTCGCTCGTACAATCGCTCACTCAAGCTCTCACCCAACCGCTCTCCCGCCAGCCCATATCTACCCGCCCGCACTTACCTCATCGCCCTGCCCGCACATCTCCAACCTTAGCCGCTATGCCATTCCCTGTCCTTCTTTCTCCACCATCTTGGACCGGCCCCGCCAGCGTCTGCCGCTCTCATCCGCGGTAAATAAGATTGTGTCGCGCAATAATTGGATTTGAATCATTATCGTTTCTGATTCGAATTCAACATGTCCAACTCCTAAAAGTTGTAAAATAGTACAGAAGTACTTTTTGAAAATAAGGTGAATAAATGATACGAAGGGTGTAAGGTTATATCAAGACATGCCATATCAGCCTCAGGACCTCTCTGCCCAGTCGTAAATATCTCGATTATGGTCAAAGTATGGCGTTTCTTGTTACTACACTGGCCTTGTTCATATAATGAAGAGCTTGGAGCAGAATAAAGACAAGCCACGCTGTGATGAAAATCGAGATATTAACATTTATCAGGAGAGGGAAATTTCCTTTGGCTGGTGAAGCTTATCTTGTAACTGCCTCAAGATCTTCATATGATGAAATAATTACATTCAATAACTACATGTGTCGATCCATCGTACCACTGCGACTGATTCGCATAAAGACAATTAAGTAAGATCTACATCAGCTACCAAGGTCGTCAACTATGCACATTCATATCAACCACGCGTAAATCTAAATAATAATGATTACTGAAGTGAAATTGATTGTGATGGTAATGTTACAACGATGTGAGAGTAACTGTTACACTACAGAAAGCACGGTGTTAAGAATTGATTTCCCACTATCATTCACGGTTATGGTATATTAGCATTGTTAGAAAAGAACCGTTGTGTGTATTGCCGAAGTTCCATTGGTTCAAATTCAATTAACCACTCATGATATTTCCTTCTTGCGTGTTCTCCTCCTTCTCCTGCTCATCTTTTCTCACCCTGCACTCTTCTTTCTCCTCCTGCAATCTTCTCCTCACATTCTCTTGATATTCTCCCTCGTCCCGCTGCTCGTCTTGTTCCTCCTATTTCTGCTCATCCTCCTGCGCCCCTTTCTGCTACTATTCTTCCTCTGGGTGTTTCCGTAATTCTTGATCCTCCTACAAACCCTCCTCTTCCTGTTCATCCTCCTCTTCCTACCCATTCTACTCCACATTTCCCTTTCAATTGTTCTCCACCTTCCCCATTCCATTCTCATCTTCCTCATCTTCATTCTTTTCTTCTACCACATGCATTTCCTCCTCATTCTAATACTCCTTTTATCCTCCGTCTCCCGATTCTCTTCATTCTCCTCCTCGTGTCCATTCTCTTCTTTCTCCTTGTGCTCCTCCCCATTCTATTCTTCCTCCTCCTCGTTTTAGCCATTCTGCTCATTTTCTCCATTCTCTTCCTCTTTTCCTCCATCTCCCCATTTTTGCCTTCTCATCCTCCCCAATTCCTTCATCCTCCACCTCCTCCTCTCCATTCTTTGCCTCCTCCCCCTTTCCTTCATCCTCCTTCCCCTCCTCTTCTCCATTATCTTCCTTCTCCTGCCCCCGTTTCCTTTCTCCTCCTCCTCCCCCATTCTCTTCCTCCTCATCTTCCCGATTCTTTTCCTTCATCTCCTACACATTGTCTTCATCCTCCTCTCGATTCGTTTCTTTTTTGCCTTCTCGTCTCCATTGTCTTCATCGTCCACCCGCTTCTCTTCCACCCGCTCCGCACGCTCTTCCCCGTAGGTCAGTGGGGCGGCGGGGGCCGCGCCGGGCGGCGCGGTGGCGCGCGCGGATTTCCGGAAGCCGCCGGGCGGGTGGCGGCCGCGTGGGCCCGTCGCGTCGGCCGAGCGGGGCCCTGGCATTCAGCGGCGCCCCGCGGGGGCCCATTCATCACCCCGTGACAGCACGAGGGGAATAATTAGCAGCGATACCTTGTCCCGCCCCGCCCCCGGCGCCATGCGCTGCGCCCCGCCCCGCCCACACGCGCACGGCGGCGGCTTCCAACGCGCAAAGAGAGCACAAGATTCGGGTTTGCGTTGTGCCCCACATCCACGATTCAAGGGCGCAATTTCTATTGTCTTGCCACTCTTGCACTTCGTGCACTACACTACCGCACATGCCGGCAGACCGGTCGGGAGTTTAGTCGGCAGCTAGTGCAGGAGCTCGGTCGGGAGCTTGCTTGATTGGGAGTTTAGTCGGGACTGGTCAAAAGGTCGTCCTGGTGGGAAACCCCTTTAGCCAACGGTACGCCAGCAACGGATCTCACCCTCCAGCGGGGGATGATCACAACCACCACCACCACCACCACCACGTTTCGAGAAAAACATACTCTACACATACGGGACTAATGACCTTAGAAGTAGACTCGATCGGAACTACTAATAACTCAATCAAATAAAAAATTCAATTGTCTTTGCACGATAGTTTGAAAGATGCTAGAACAGTACTTTCTTTAAATAACGCCCAATTAACGTGGTACAACAACCCGACGTTAATAATCTTTCAAAGTAAGAAGCGCATTGTTTTTCAAAACAGCCAAATTTAAAAGAGTGAACAAGACTCATTAATGTCACACGCTGATTTGAATGTCCCAAAAAGTCGGCAAAATGTTCTTTCAAAACTGTCCAATTTACTTCAATCATGTACACGGTTTCAATAATCTCCCACGGTGCCTTAAAACACACAACGACCAAGCAAAATCAATTATTTTCAAAACGGTCTAGTTTACATCACTCAAGTACCAGGTTTCTGAAATCGCAATCGGTGGGACAAAAGACACAAAAACCAGATAAAGTGTATATTTTCATATGTCGAATTGGCTTGAACCGAGAACCTGGTTTGAATAATCTTGCAAAATGGTTTGAATGACGCAAACATTTCGACAGAATACTTTTTTCAATAACTATCCTTAGTAAATTCAAAGCCTATATTCAAAGTCAATCAAGGACGCGGTTCACAAGTTAAAAATTATTGAAATCCGAACTAGCTAGCATAATACAAATGCGATGGACGAATCTTCCAGAACAGAAGAAACAATTCCGAGGGCAAAGAAGATGCAGAAATAAAGAATGTGTTCCAACACAGCAAGAGACTTCGAAGTGTGTGAGGCTTTGAGGACTGCACAAAAACATACAAACTTGACAATGTAAAAATAGTATCAAGAAAGCGCAAATATATTGAAATTTACGTGTTAAGTCGAATTCAGTCGCAGTGTGTAGAATTCAAGCGGCGGGCTGCTCTGTTCCATAGTTTTCCGAGGTTTCTCCAATCAATTTTGGGAATTCTGATACGGTGTTGTTGACGTTACTACACGAAGAAATAAAAGAAGTCATCTCCGTCAACTTAATATATTTATTTAGAGAGCCGGCTTTCGACGGCTTTGACGTCATCATCAGTTTATCTGCTTTGGCCTAAAGTCGGGAGACTTCTCCTATCAACATTGGACGAATACCGGAGTACTACCCTAAAAACGGGCAAAGGCCCGCGCGCTATCTTCCCTGTCTTATCCTCACCTCTTACTTATACACTCTTACACTTTCATGCACTATACAATCACAAATGGCGAGAGAACAGACGAACGCTTAGATATTGTCCTAGTTGGGACTGTACCTCGCTGTTTGGAGATACCTGATTGAGGAAAACTCCGGAAGTCGTAATTCGTGCCTAATCTCTCCATCCAGCGGGGAAAGATCACTGGCACCTCTGACGATAAAATAAAGCACTAAACCTACGGTACCAGTGACCTTAGCAGTTGACGCTCCGGAATCACTAATTAATAAATTAAAATTTAGAATTGATGATTTTGGATATTGTATTCAAAGTAAAAAAAAAGCATTCACTGCTGAAAAAAGATTATATTTTGAGTTTATAGTGTGTAACGAAAGTCTAGTGTTATGAAAAAATGTACCCCTTCCAACCAAAGGCGACTGTATTGTTATCGGCGTTTTAAGAATTCCGGAACATAGTGCAGCGCGGTGGTCGCGGCCGCACGCACCGCTCTAGCCGCTGCCTGCTTTCAAGAGAAAGTAAATTGTCCGGGCGGTCACGATGTCTTTCGGGAAGGAAAGCGCTCTTGCCGGTCCTTTCCCTGCGTGGCTGATGCAGGCGCCGCTGGCCGTTGTGGTTCGATTGCTGCACTGCATGCTTTCATACTTCGTGGCATGAATGCATTGCGGATACGTAAACAGTAATGGGCAACTAGCTTATATTATACTATCCGAGACGCAGGAATTACTTGTTGACAAAAAACATGATTGATTGACTGATTAGTTTTCACGGGCGCGACAACTGTTAAGGCATTATTCCCGGAAATGTATTGCTTGTTTTATCGCCGGAGGTGGCGGTCCGCCACTGAATGGCGAGATCCGTCGCCGAGCTACACGTCGGCCAGCGGGGTTTTCTTCAACCAGGTATCTCCCACTAGCGGAGCGCCGATCCAGCTGGGACAAGTTCCCATCTGGTCTCGCGACATAGTGCATGAAAAGATAAGTGTGTGTACGTAAGGGGTGAGGATAAAAAAGGAAGAGGAAGGAAAGATCGCGCGCCACCTGTGGCACTTAGTTACAATACTGCTCGGCATTGGCCTGGCGGTAATCGAAGAAATCACGGTAAACTACCGACCAGAGTAGCAGACCGCTAGGATTCTCCTCCAGTCAGCGGCTGAATTCAACCTAGTTAAGTAGCTAGTGTCGAAAATCCTGCCATGATCGGAACTCGAACCCTAGGACCTCCCGGGTAGACGTACTGCAGTGACATCAGTTGATGCCCTGAGCCACCAAATCCAGTAACAAAAAGGCAAGTAATGAAAAGAGATTGGACCAATCGGGCAAGCCGTAGCTGTCATCGCCCTTCAGAGGTGTGATTCTTCCTCCGCAATTGGCGTGTTACGTCCATGAGTCGTAGGATATCAGAATATCTCCAGCGCATTGTAAACATGACGTGCCGATAGTTTTTCGAAATACATAATTTTATGGGGTAACTGTTTCAGCAACGCCTGTTCTCCCAGTTAGTATTATTACAAATAACACGGACGTCTGTGACTGCTTTGACTCATGCATTTTGCATCACCTCCATCTATTATGACGGATCTCTAACCACAATTCTCGATGTAGCCTCACAACATTATTCGTAATATTTTGGCTGCTTGTCAGAAAAGACTCCTATAGTCTCTATGTCATGGGCAATATTGCCGTTTTGAACATATCTGCGGTGTCTTTCAGCGTGTGATGAGCCACCCAACACTATTACGCCCTTTTCTTTATTACAATATCGCTCCTTCTGTCTTAACAGGAAATTGTTGATTTATTTTGATATGTAGGCAAAAGTGAATAAATGCCGACCTGGGTGACCCAGGCGGCTAGAGCGAGTGCCAACTCAATTCCTCGGTCTGAAGGGCCGCGGGTTCCAGTCCCGCTGTGCGCATGGTTGTTTTTCTCTTGTCTTTCATACATGTATGTTGTTGCGGAAGGGCTTGTGAGTCTGCTGAGCACACAGAGACAGATGAGCCAGCAAGTGTGTCAGTATCTAGTGTAAAGGTTAATACCCATGAGACACGTAGTGGGTACTCGGCGCGGATAGTCGAAATCGACATCCCCTGAAGCTGGAGCTGGAAAAAGCCCGGGAAGAAAGAAAGGAAACCTGAAGAAATTATTTGAATGATGGAGCAATGATTAAAAGTGAGGTAAGGAATACGGGAGAACCCCGAGAAAATCTGCTTGTTTTGTTCATCACAAATTCCACAGGGATCGACCGCGATTCGAAGCCCGGCCTCAGCGGTCGAATGCGCAAAGTTCTCCACTGCATCATTAGGCGTTCAGCCAATACGTCGTGAAGAAGCGAACAGTATGCAGGCCGAAACGTTTACATTGCTCGAAATTAAGAGTCGCTTGGCTAACCCACTTCTCATGGACTTTGCATTCCGCCGCTTAAGCGTTTTTGGAGTAACATTTAAGTGAGTTTAGTGTAAGTTTACCAGTGAGTTCTAATGCAAAACTGCAACACGGATGAGGTGATAAATTTTACTTCGAGAAATGATATTTACATTCAAATTCAGATATTTTCAAAGTATTTTATTACTCTTTCATTTAGGATATCCTATCACAAATTTGAAACGTATCACTGAAATATAATTGCAACACTATCAGGTACACTAACAGTATGCTTCAAAGTTAATTCGTTTTCAAATTTTTCAAAAATTTAATTTAAAAATAAGAAAAATGATACATGGAAATTGTACTTTGCAATGAATTATTTGTATACTGACTCTTTATATCCTATTCGAAGAAAACCGGATTTCACAGAAAATAATCTCAAATTAATTTTGAGTTTATACGACTCATTCAACATCATTCTGTGTGGTTTAATTGAAGGTCCCACAAAATATGGATTCTGACAGCACATCATGCAAGAAAAAGTTATTTACTATATGTAGGTACGATATTTATCCACTTTTTTTGCTAAAAGGGCCCGGCAATAAGAGTTTTTCTGCCGAAAATTCGCCGTTTTCTGGCACACGATTACAATACCTTCTCTTTTTAGGAAGTAAGGACGAGAAAGCCAAAAGGTTCTTGTCAATCTTTCAAACCCAAATGTCTTGGTCTGTATTAAACCTGTGCGTAACAGTTCGTGGAGATAAGCATAAGTCAAGAATATTCTTAAGATGCGAATAATAAATGAAGTTATCATAATTCATACCAACTGTTGCTTGGAAAATGTTTGTCAAATTCCATTCGCTCAAGGTACCGAGTATCACTATACCGTGAATAAGTACGTCAATAAAGTGAAATAAAATTATCAAATAAACAAATAAGGCAAAAAAATTGTTATTTCACATTTCGCTAAGAAACGTAATAAACACAGCGGGAAATAATTTCGTGGAAGACATGTAAGTTATTCTAATAAAATAAATTCAGAATGTTTCGTTAATGTATTCTAAAATACCTATTTATCAACAATAAAAAGGCACAAAATAATACGAAACATAACAAGAAATACAAAAACGGACATTGGTTAATGTGGAGAATAACCCTCACTTCCCCTCCTCGTGAACGTCATCTGTAGGTAGAGTCCAGGGGTCTCCCAAAGACTTAAGTCGCGCAAATTACCTACACAGCAACGAAATTTAAAATAATCAATAGAAAAAACGATTCTTAATATAATAGAATCTCACAAACGTAGACTTTTTTTAAACGAAATCGACAATTTAAACATTTTCGGAAAACTTTCATAAATATTATCTAACCGTTTAATGACGTAATACATGGCTTTAAATAATACAATACAAATTTGATGACAAAATTTTCGTGACAAATGTCTTCTCAAAAATACGCAATTTTACAAGCAACGTATTTTGACATCAAGGTGAATCCAACGTGCTGTGTTCGTGAGGGTCTTCAGGCCCTCTCTCTTCGATCCACCGCCGCTCTCGTTCTTTTATAAGCCTCTCTAACGTATAAGATAATTTCTTTTAAAGGGAATTGTATTGTATGAATCGCACAACTTTTCTTGAGCTTGGAGAAATGCGGGTAGAGTGGGGGTATCAGTTACACATCGGTCACTAATTTCATGAAGCAATGCCAATCTCTAGAATATGTCATGCCTTCGCAACGTTCTCAATAAATTGAGTTCTAATTTTTCCAGGAGTTCGAGGTATCTCCTGCGATGGATCTGGATCTGCTTTGGCCCTTTCTTTAGATATTGTTTAGAAGAATACGACCAGGAGTTTTCAGTTTCAACAGTTAAATGTATTTTCTTAGGGGCCAATGAAGATGTGTTTGGAATGTTGTCATAATTGCTCCTTGCGAGCTTTGGTCTTCATCTGTTTATTGATCTGGAGAGAGAGGAGCAAGAGAAGGGAGGCTTATAAGGGAGGGGGGCGCTATTTTCCATTTCAACTAGCTTATTAATTAAATGAACAAATTTTATTGAAAACACAATTAACAGTAGCCAAGTTTTTCAAAATGTTTGACCTCTCTTCATTTGAGATTTGCGATGAAAGTTTATAATTGTAATTTATTTCACAGAAGAGTGTGAAACTGGCAGTCTTTCTAAATGCTTTTTCTCCTTTTTTACTGTTCCGAGGGCATTGAATTGCTTATTTTCTCATCTATTTATGCTCGTGCAGTTTCAGTGAAGCGTTTCAATGGCTTTAATACGGATAGTGTTCGCTTGCTTTCACAGAAGAATGCAATGTACACATTCACAGAATAAATACATTTCGCTAATGAAAGAGAAACAGATGCACATAGTGTGAGTTACACCGAAGGTAAAAATCGATAATTTTGTGTTGATAGTCAGCTGAGGCTCGTTGAAATCATCAATTCTTTCTAATCATTAAACACTCTGCTTAGAACGACGTTCATGGTATTTTTTTTACATTGCAAATTAACAAAATGGATCGCTTTGGTTTTGGCTTCTATCTCCGTTGACAAAATAGCCAACTAGTTATGCTGTACATTGTATTTTGGCTCGAGTTCAATGACCTTGCCCGAAACGCTGTCCAAGAAGGAAGCATGTGCTGAAAACGTAAACTGGTTGTGGAGAGGGGAGCAGAGAGAAAGGCAATCAACAGCTACCACGTTCGTGAACACTCCCAAACTCTCGTCCCGTCTCCACCCCGCGTGCAAGCGCCGGTAGTTAAGACGGCACCACAGATAACTGCAGCTGGGGCTCTCTCCGATGACGTCACTTGCCCAAACGGCAGTTCCCTTCCTTACCAGATGACTACATTCTGAAAGTCTCGCAGACCACTACATTTCGAAAGACTCAAGCCGTAAATTTGGAGTTCATTTTACTTATTTGTTTCAAACGCGAAGACGAGGACGCTGTTGGACGAAATATCTCCACAGATCTTTCTGATTACCTCAGTCATTAGCAATTTATTTCATTACGTATTACCATCCAAAATGAAAACAAAGTCTTCACACTTCAAATGACCAGCGGTTCCGAAAGTCGTTAGGATTCCGCCGAAAATTCCAATAGTTTAACCCCTACCAGGCAAACTCGCCCGTGATTTTCGAGCGTGATCGCCCGACGGCAGCTCCTCAACGAGCTAGAGAGCTCGGAGAGCGGAGGAAGAATACTGAAGTGGCAGAGGCAGCGTCTTCGGGGCAGTTTTAGGAAGGCGCCGGCAGGGACTTGGGTTTTTCTAACCTGGCCGATGACAGTTCTTCGGCTGTTACGGTGTCATCCAATCGAGAACTAAAACGTCATCACGGTGACGTCACCGTGGTGACGTTTAAGCTCCCGATTGGACGAAACCGTAACAGCTGATCAGCTGTCATCAGCCAGGTTACAGAAACCAAAGTATAACGAAAGTAGTGTCGATTCAAATGTAGTGACCCTCAAGGTCAGGAGCTGGAAGGAGAGAAGGGCATTGTCATCCAATCGGGAGCTTCAGTACCAAAAATTTAAGTCGCAACGAAGCTCGACTCGAATTCGACCTAGCTATGTAACTATTGTCGTAAATCCTGCCACCGTGGGAACTCGAACCGTAGGACCTCCAGGTCAGAACGCAGCTTCGACATGAACAGCGCTAGAGAAGTGCAAGCCTTGGGCAGTCCTGGTTTACCCCATACTGCCATGGATTATCAACATGGTTTGGGAGTGAGAGTGAAGGTAAGCAGAAGACGAAGAAGAAACAGAAATACCAACCGAAATATATCAGAGTGAGATGAATTAGAGAGGAGAACTATGAGCATAGTGAACCAACAGCAAGTGTACAAGTTCACATGGATGAAGTGCTAGTAAACTAAACACATCGTCCCCGCGTTCCAAGTTGTCCAATGCACGCGCAGTCAAGCGCGTGAGTGCGTGCGTGCCAGTGTCTACGCACGCGCCTGCCACGCACTGCGTATCGACCGCGTAATTAGGGCGAAGCACGCGATGCAGGACGCAGGGCTGACGCTGAGGGCAGCGCCAAGAACCAAAGGACTGTAGCGTCCGGACCCCCAAGGTTTTCCATGCATTGGTCTGGAGAAAGCTTCGTTCTATGAACCGTTGGAGGGTAGGTCCACGACAATGTGTCCGTTTCGCCCCCAGTATACTAGCAAAAGAAAAAAATTCCATGTCGCAACGTAGTACAGGGTTTTAATATACCTTTTCAGTTATCGATCTAATGACACAATGTAGAACATCTAACCCTGCAAACTCTTATCCATGAGAGAAGTTAAATTTATCATGTTGATATACGACAGAATTGTCGACAATCCCATGGACGAAGGTTGGACTGTGTTTTCTAATGTATGTTATTTTAATAATTTTCTCATATTTTACTATTTTAATACTTGATCTTATCACTCAATGACTTATACGTTCCTGCGTTTTAAATAACGCATCTCGAAGTCTCCATATCTAATTATCTACGTATTAACATTCCGTTTCAAATAACGTATAGTGTATAATTTCTAAAACTAAATTTCATGTGAAACAAATATATCAGGAATGCTGTGGGTGACGAAAGTTCTGAATAAGGAATGTTTTTCCCACGAAATGTGACGACAGTCGACCAGTACGAACATCGTCCCGAAGCTGTGTAATAAACGCACTCCACAAATAATTTGTGTTTTCTTTGGAATAAGTTTTGCAATTCCGTACAGCAATAAAAAACAATACTGCGTGTTATTGATTAATTATTAATTAAACACCAAAAGAGGATTGAAATACTGAACATACGCGAAAATGCAAAACAAAAAACCCTAACTTTATCAAGAAAGAACGTCATAGTTCAACATGAAGGAAAAACATCTGCGTTTTCAAGGATCAATTTATACCGCTGTTCTTTATAGAGATCTTCTCTGGTAAATGAACGCCCGTTTTTTTCCTGTTCATCGTTAGGAGATTTAAAGTTCATTCAACTCTGTAATTAGGTGACTCATCGACGAGGGCGACGGAATCAGACCTTTAAAGCGCCGTTTCTTGCTCTGCTCTGCCACGCAGCTCCAGCGCTGGGTCTTGCGCCGTTGTGGATGCGTTGATGACGTACTTCGCTGACCTCACGCGCAGATTGTGCCCTCCCACACGCGCGACACTCGCATTTGCTTGGCAAACCGGACGAAACGCAATCGAAACTGCTCTCTTAGAGACACACACGCATTTGCGTTCTCTCTATTAAAAAAAAAGGAAATGAGAAATGTTATTTCGAAAATGTGTATTTCTCGATGTGTCTGATTTCTCGATTGTGTGTTTATAGTAGGATGACAATTATTTATACGTGCTTTTGCTACAAAAAGCGTAAATAAAGTTACTGAATACGTTGTGTGAAGCTAGCAGCATGAGAAGATGAGGTGAAAAACGATGGCATATTTGTGCGATGAATTTACATTTTAACAATGTTGGATCATTGGGAATGCAGAGATGGTGTGCGTTTCTGCTCAAAGAGTCGATTAATTTCTGCAATATGTATCTGCAGCTGCATCTCCCGAACCTCGCATGTCTGATTCAGGTCCGTTAGTGTATTTTCTCTATTTTTTATCGCAACTCTGCAGGAATTAATATAGTCTTCTGAAAATTGCATTTGAGTCCACATGTAATATATAAACACATCGAACTTAAAACCTGGTAAATAAACAACCAAACGCACATTGCAAATGTGTTGTATCAATTGAAAGCTATCGAACATTATATGGTCTGGCGTTTTCGAAACTTTGATTTTTCTTACGTTCGTAAATGTGTATGATTTGTATTGAAACGTTCACCATCATGAATAAGGAATTTTGTTCTTGGCCAATTAAAGATCAAAACAGTTGCTTTAATTGTTTTTGGTGAGATGTAACAGTCTGAGCGAAAGAGAGAGATCTTTGAATGCAATGAACAAATAACTTTTATGCAGACGAGCATATTTAGTTCACACATATTTCCATAGGCATTGAGAGCAGAAGAAGAGATGAAAGTGAAGAGATAGTACGTAAGGAATAGGAGAAGCGGCAATAAAAACGGGCTCAAAGAGGAAGAAAAAAAGCTGAAATCATAAATAAAACATAAGTAGTAAACGAAGATGAAACAAATTTGGAGCTTTAGAAACCGAAAGTTTAAATAGTCATTTTAATGTGATGGATTCGATATATTGAGTGATAAATATTTCATACATGAAAAGTATACCACCCAACTAATAATGTCGTACTAAATATACACTATGACTAGGGGGCGTATTCTAATGAAATGTCATTTTATTTATTTTCACTTTAGAACAATGTCGTTTAGTTTAGAAATTCATTTTATGTTATGACTAAAGAAAATGACCCATATTTATACGTCATTATTTTGCATTTTTTGTCGATTTCGCTTAATAAGTCATTTTTTACATTTCACCGTCATTTTAATGCATTTTTGCTGTCATTTTAATGTCATTTTTAATGGCACTTGCTTCAAATAATATTTTCGTGATGTAACAAATTTTCTTCACAGAATTACTCAGTAGCCTATTCGATTTGTTCGCTCAGACATTCTTTCTACAGCCGTGGTAAGAATGTCATTCTTTTGACGTAGTATATCAGCGCCATTGCCGGTTCGGCCGATTTCGGGGTAGCTAAAGACAGAGATTTCCTGGAAAAGAACAGTCCCAAACCAAAAGTTTGCAAGCTGAGTTCTCTCGAACGAATGGAAGAAGACTCGATTACATCAGTAACGTAACCAATACCTTGAGTTGTTCATCCAAACTGTTTTTGATCATATTTTTTACGTCATTTTTGTTTGGTTTTAGGGCATTTTTAAAGCATTTCAAGAGCATTTTATTGATCATTTTTAGCGATGTTTCAGGTCATCAAAGTCCGCCCCCCTGATAATGACTATTTCACTATCGGTCAAAGACCCGACTATGAGACAGACCAACACACGCTTAAACGACGACATCGATAATCCTGCTCGAACTTCACTGCATTACCTGGAATAACCCGTCGCGTCGGCAGCGACCGATTTCATTTTTCCTTCAGCTCCGCGGAGATTGATTTGTCTGGAGTCCCGCCGCTCCGCACGCGCACGAACCCTCCCCGCCCTAGGCACGCTGCACGCACGCGAGCCACGGAGGCGCGTCAACAGCCAGCAACACGCCACGCCACGCCACGCACGCGCACGCAGCGGCCACGCGGCGCGGCGCGGCACGGCACGGAGACAGCGGCGGCGCGCCCGCGCGACAAATCGCTGACAAATGCGGACGTGAAGGGCCACGCCCGAGACGGCAGTCGCCGAAGGGTAGCTTTTTTTTTTTTCTTTCTTCTTCTTTCGGGAAGCCCCATGGGTGCGCGTCTAACGCAGGAAAAATAACGTACAGAGGGGTGGAAAAAAATTATTAGACTCAACATGGAAAAACATGCACTGCATTTACGGTAGTAATGCCCTTTAGCAGTTGACGCGCCCGGAATCACCAATCAATAAATCAATTAATTCTGTTCCGTTCTTTGCGCGTACTAATTAATGTTTTGTGTGCAAGCACTAAAATAGCGCTGTTTACATGTTTTGGCAACCTTACTTTGCGAAATTGACGTTTTATCATTATGCCATATTTTATTGACCTAGTTAACTATTTGCTCTCAGTTGTAAATTCGAATTCTTCAATTTTTGCTTCACAAACGAGTACGTATCCTAACGCGACTGCTATCAGACCATGGTAATGAATTCACATTGATTTCATCCAATAATTTTTCTAGTGACTTGACTTAATGGCATGATGTCCCATAGCACATAAAGACAATACCTCTGTTAAGAAACCACTACTGTGACCCAGGTAAAATTTGTATTTCTAGACCTTTTTATTTCGGTGCTGATCCATGGTGCTTCTCACAGTAAACAACCTGCCAGTAACCTGAACTAACACAATACTACACCACACGCGTTCCAAAGTAAACGAAACCAAATATTCTGCTGACATCAGATTTTGAGCCTAATAATTTTCACAACTCTGTAGAAATATTACAGATCAAAACGGCGAAATGTGTGCGGCAATGTTGAAAGCCAATTATGGTTCATCTTATATAGAGAGTTTTCTGAATTCCATATAATTAAAAGTAGAATATTTAATGAGAACAAGCTGTGTCAGAGTCTAATTGCAAGTTTGCAAATGAAGCTTCGTTGAACGGGAAGTGCTAGTTTCATCAGACACTAGTGTCTTAGGCTGATTGCTCATCTGATGGGTTGGAATGACAGCACTGCACAGCACGTCAAAACTCGGATCTGAATCCAAAGGTGCTATATTTAGGCCGGACAGGCACATGAAAGGTTTGCGAATTCCGCAGATGTGGAGGAAGTGTCAAATGTGGATGTGGAGGAAGTGAACAACAAAAAAGGCAAACCCGAGTTTGTGTTCCCATCATGCGTGGTGTTCTAGGAAAGATTTGGGTGTACACTAGGGATGGGCGATTATTGAATAATAATCGATTAATATCTACGCGATGATTTTTATTAGATTAATATGCATCGATTAATCGTTCAGAATTAATCGATTAATCTTACGGAATCGATTAATTTTCTAAATGTTTTAAATAATGTGTAAAATGGGTAAAATTGTTAATTTGTAAATTAATTAATCGTGTAGTGGTTTTTTAAAAGCACGTCACAATTAAATTATAATGTTTGTTTATTATTTACTTAAATTCCTTATATTCATTCCACACGTACTCATAAGAAACGACTGTATCTCAGTTTAAAAGAAAAATGGTGGTAGAATTTGTAGACACAGTAATACCAATGATTGTAATCTAACGATGTACGTAGTAGAGGATGATTTTAGAAAAACTGTAATTCGGTCTCTTTCTTATTTCATACTGAATATAATATCATCACTAAAACATTAGTTCATAGACAGTGACTTTTCATTTTATTAGTTTTATTGACATGAAATTAATGATGTATGTTTGTCCATATTTTGCAGTTGGAGAAAGATGAAAAGAACTGGAATTCCGTTAATTATGTTCAAGAAGAGAGATATGCTTTCATATTTGCTAGGCTTGAAAATTAATATTTGAATTAAAATAATCGATCTAAAAATCGGAAAAATTAATCGAGGTGTTCATTAATTGGTGTAAAAGTAATCGATTTCAATTTTTCGATTAATCGTATAAAATAATCTATTTTTGTACTTCTCGCGATTAAATCGGTCATCCCTAGTCTACACCGGCCAGTTTAGCCTTCTTTTCAACTTTTCAATTGCGGACAATCCACTTGACTGCAGTTTTTCGAACGCGCGTTAGCACTGCCTATCACAGCTGTTGTTGAGCGCTCTCTTCGTCGATGCAAAGCCATCACAACTCCACCGACTTCCACACTTAATAGTGAGTTCTTGGGGCAAAGTTATTATCTGCTATGTTCATGTTCCGATGGCGGCGGAATATTCTGTTGCAGTTTAATTTATTAGGTATTTTGTAAACATCGTGACATCGTGATATGGTATTTGTTTGTATCGCAAAAGCAAATGTAGTAATTCTAAAGTAACTATGTACAATGCTCCCTTGTTTGATTATATTTTCTAACTGGTGGACAGAATAAATCCTCTACGTTGAATTGTAAACTTGTGTCTTACTCCAATGTTATCCGTAATTGGTACGAATATTGTAGATAACAAGTAAGATATTCGTCATCGGTCCTTGCCAGGATGAGAATACTAAAGCCCACTTGCTGTAATCGGTACATCATTTTCCACAATCAATTTTAGGTGGAACCGACTCTCAAGACTTCGCAGATGAATACGCTTGACAGTCGAACTCGAAAAACGATATAATAACTATAGTGCGCAATGCGAAAATGGGAATTCTAGACGCCGGTGCTCCAAACGGTTGATTCATTGTTTCAATCAATCAATCACAGACGAATATCAAAGAAGAACAACGGGCACGGACCGTGCGCAATACTGCGTCTTCTTCAGCCTGTCCTCATTCGCATCCTTAGGACTCATTCAAAGGCTTTTCAAAGGCTATTTTCATGGTCTACAAAATATCTCCAGTCACATTGCGAGGACAAGGATGTCAGGCCAACCCTATCGAGAATTGAGTCGCCTGAGATGACAGAAGAAAAAAAAAGTTGATACATATTGCTCAATAATCACAACTAAACCTATTGATCATGCGGTGAGGTTTCTTGGCACGATAGAAGTGCCCCTCGTGGTGAACACTTTACGGTGCACAGCCGGCGAAGGCTATTGTGTCCGGCGACAACAAGCTTCCCTTTCGAAACTGTCGCCCGGTCGACCGCTTCGTGACCCACACCGACACCAGAGGCGTGTTCGAGTTAAGTGATTACGTTGGTTAAATATACGTTCTTGGAAACAGCGCATTGCATGCACACGACGTTGCGGAGTGCGTTTTTAGGAACAAAGAAGGTTTAGCATCTCATCAATATGAAAAGAGAGTGAGTAAACCTCAGAACCTAGAACTTCTCACGTGCGCAATTTGTATTTATTATTCTTTCTATTACTCCACAGCCCCACCGACGTACTTGCAATGTTCCGGAGCCTTCGGATATTACATAGAATGAGCCACAAGTCGATAGAGAATCAGTCAATGGGCACCGTAGGCACGAAAAATGTGCGGTGTGATATCCATGAAGTGAATTTCATGTGGAGTGTGTATTTCCGTGAAATTTCAATTTAAGCCACAACAATTTTGATTGACTAATGGCAATTGACAATTGATTTAGTGGCAAATAACAATTGACTTATTAAAGTTAACAAGGTGCTCGCGGTGGATTAAATAAGAACAAGTTATTTCGCAGCTATTCATGAATTGAATAACATACTCTGACAATAAAATTAGAGAACGATGGCGGTCATGGAGATGACTGCTGCTGTTAGAGCTGTAGTGATGAGAAGCAGTACGCTTATTGGTCGTTTCCTTTAGACAAAAATGCAGGCTTGTGGATGTAGCTCAGCCACAGTCCGGAAGCAACTTCAAATTATTTCATTTCCGAATTTTCTTTTTAGTTTTTCACTAATAAAGGACGGAAAACAACATTTTTCGTGTACGCCATATTGTTTCAGTTCGAATGAAATATATCGAATTAATATCATCGTGAAAAATGTTAGACTGATAAAATCTTCAGTAGGAAAAGTAATTACGCGTAAAAGAAAACGTATGGATTTATTTGACATTATTGGGGTAACTCCCTGCCTCCCCCCATACACACACACCACTAGCATCACCAGAGGCGTCTGTAGATCAGTCAATCCCTATATCACCCTAGAGATGAAAAATGGCCAATGATAAATGGTCATAAAAATAAAGAAGTGAGTGAATGGGTGAGGCGCAGGAGAGAAAAGGAGTAGCTGCTGTGTACGGTACTGCATACTAAGCACCCACGTTGTTGATCTGACGAAACTACGAAACCGATCGGTCAGGGAATCCGGCCTTCAGAATTCTAACCCGGGCGAGCTTAAGTTTCGACCCGGCTACTTACTTCATGTGGAGTAAACGCCACTGTCGGGAACGGAAACTAAAACTTCCAGATGAATGAAGTTAACTCGTGTGGGAACTTTTAATCATTTTAAGCTCACCAAGTTTCTTTACTGAATGAATGAATAAAAAAAAATGCATAAATTACATTTGAAGCAAAACTATGATCGTTGTTTCTGGTAGGCAAACGGGTCTAAACTTTCCACAAAATGCAAAAGTGGTTGCTCATACTTTTTCTGAAAACTGAGATATCTTGCGATACATTGGATACGAGACTTTTCTGTAAATAATCAAGAAAGTTCAAAGGCAAGTGATTTTTGTAGATGCTCGTGCAATACCATTATAATGATTCATTATTTGTATTTTCTAAATATCGCACGTAATTTTCACTCAAACCATCACGTTCAAAACTGTTATGAAATGTAAAATTGTCAGAATAAAATTTCTATCATTTTAAATTGTTACTTAAAGCATTGGATTGGGAAAGAGGAAGTAACTCGCAGAAAGTTTAATTTTATAGCTGTGGTTTCTTGCAAGTAATCACGCTCTAACGAGACAAGGATGGCAACGGAATTTCTAATGAGACATGAACGCTGTATCGAAGGTGACCTTCAAAGTCACCAGTAAACAAATTACATTATTAAATAGTATTAACTTTTGCTTCCTCACTAACGTGTGTACAAGTTCTCCAGCACCTCAGACAAACACTTCAACTACGAGTGTGTGAACTCTGTGAAGTGGTGAACATTTAGGAAAAGTTTTTTTTGTTGTTTTTTGTTTTTTTGTTGGTGGAACGGATTCATTTCTGCGATGCACATATTCCGTTAAACATATATTCAAATAATATAATTGTTCCCCCTAGGGTTTTAACCATCCGACTGTCGGTTACCCTTCATGCTCTGGTGAGACGTACATTTGATCATATACTAGTTGGGGCTCCACTGAAGTGGTGTCAGCAGAACGCGAGGCCCTCATACATTAGAAAACACATACATGAGAGACAAGGGACAAACAATCATGCTCAAGGCGGGACAGAAACCCGTGACACCTCGGACCGAAGCGCTGAATTTGAAAACGCACTCGGCCATCCACGTTGGCAGATATGATTTTATACATTGTATTCTTTAATAATATGATGTATGTAAAGCTTCAGAAAATGGGAAATGCCAATGTATACGGTAATGAAATGTTCCCGTTTTTGGGAGGCGTGTCTCTCACACAACCCTCCTGTATCCACCATTAACTTCCGTATTTTTTTAATATTATCAGACTAAATCGTATCCCACGATTTGTTCACATTGCCAAGAAGGAAACAATTTCAAAATACGTATTTTCGAAAGTAATTCGATTTTTTAAATACAATAATTTTAAAAAAAGTGACGCAACACAGCAAGCGTCAGACGTTCTCGGGAAGTCAAACCTTACGTAAGCCACTCCCATCGCAATCTTTCCAGCCCCACACTAACAATGTCTGTCATTCAAACGGCGACTCGTCTCTTGGTGGCCCTTAGGGGGGATTAGGGGCGGCAAGGGCTTCGTGCCGCGAAGCACCGGCGACTGCCTCGGGTGACGTAACGTCGCTTGCGCACCGCGCTCGCCTCGCTGGGAGAGGTTTTTGCGGCGTCTGCCGCGCACCGCCCTTTGATCGCTTGACGTCACGGGCGCCCGGGCAACCGGCGGGCGTTACCAGCGCGCCCGCCGCCGCCCACGCCTCCTGCCTCACCCTCGCTTCCTGCCCGCGCCTTCCACACTCGCCCTCGCATCCCGCCCTCGCCCTCGCTCCTCGCCCTCGCCCTCGCGCCCTCGCCCTCGCCCTCGCCTCGCCCTCGCCCTCGCCCTCGCCCTCGCTTCCTGCCCTCGCCTTCCCACACTCGCCCTCGCCCTCACCTCCGCCCTCGCCCTCGCCCCGCCCTCGTCCTCGCCTCCCACCCTCGCTCACCCTCACCCTCGCTTCCTGCCCCCTCGCTTCCCTGCCCTCGCTTCCTGCTCTCGCTTCCTGATTTTTAATATTTTTGTATTCCTTTGTTTTTATTACGTAAAAATATATTTTTATACTATTGTCCACCGTTTGTTTAATATCTATAATGCTCTTGAAAAGGCTCATTCTAAATGTGCGAATCGTTGAGCTGATAACAAATATATAAAATTCAAAAGTCTTCATTCCTGGTATCTATGTAAGGTTGATCCTATATAGTCCAAAACTACCTGAAACGAGCCATTTTTCTGCATCATTAGACTAGGATCAACAAGATGAAATACAACAATTCCAATAATAATAATAATAATAATAATAATAATAATAATAATAATATTTTTGTAATAATAATTTCGTGTTTTTATTCTCTCAACGGAATATTTTTATACTCAATTGTAAATAGCATTAGTACAAGAGTTTAAAAGTAAATAATGTTATTCTCAAACTTTCTCTCATTTGCAGACTTCAACTCAATTCGGCGGTTCGCGAGGACATACTAGTGAACGCCTTCTCTGCGAAATTTGCGTTGCTCTTTTCTTTCGCCACTGGGAGAGCACCATCGGATACACGTAGTTCAAGTTGTTTCAAAACTCAACATTTGCAGGCAAGTGACCTTGTTAAGAGCCAGTGCATTTGCGCAACGGGAATACAAGATTTATCTCAAAATTATTATCTCAGAATCTCCCTTTTGACACTTATCATTCATCCCCTTCAGCCCTTCTATTCGTTTAACAGGTGAATACTAATTGAGCAATTCTAAACCTTTAACACCAGAGGTTAACAAATATATAAAATTCAAAAGTCTTCATTCCTGGTATCTATGTAAGGTTGATCCTATATAGTCCAAAACTACCTGAAACGAGCCATTTTTCTGCATCATTAGACTAGGATCAACAAGATGAAATACAACAATTCCAATAATAATAATAATAATAATAATAATAATAATAATAATAATAATAATAATAATAATTTCGTGTATTCTCTCAACGGAAGTGACCTTCATTTGACAATTTTTAAATAGCATTAGTACAAGAGTTTAAAAGTAAATAATGTTATTCTCAAACTTTCTCTCATTTGCAGACTTCAACTCAATTCGGCGGTTCGCGAGGACATACTAGTGAACGCCTTCTCTGCGAAATTTGCGTTGCTCTTTTCTTTCGCCACTGGGAGAGCACCATCGGATACACGTAGTTCAAGTTGTTTCAAAACTCAACATTTGCAGGCAAGTGACCTTGTTAAGAGCCAGTGCATTTGCGCAACGGGAATACAAGATTTATCTCAAAATTATTATCTCAGAATCTCCCTTTTGACACTTATCATTCATCCCCTTCAGCCCTTCTATTCGTTTAACAGGTGAATACTAATTGAGCAATTCTAAACCTTTAACACCAGAGGTTACAAAATGCGTATTTCGGACGGCAAGGAAGGAGCGTTTTCGTCAAAATATGGAACTCATTCATGTCTAGCAGGCTGAGCTGTAGCGTTTCTTACCATCGTTTTCACTCTGATATTGCTCTGAAAGGCGTTGCCGTCACCGTCTCTATCGTCACAGTCATCGTCGCCACCCCCATCGTCAATGCCGACGCCGTCCATGCCGCGCCCGCAATCAAAAGACTGCTCTGCGCCGTCGACGGGCGCTGGGAAAGTAATCTCTATTTAACTTACACGAAGGTAATTAAACCTTCCGGACCATCGCGACGCGACCCGCGTATTACTCAGCCCAAAAACATCGGCTCCTAAAGTTTGATCTCTGATATCTCCCATTCAAAACTGCTAACTCACCAAAGATAGATAAATAAGGGTCACGGGAACGTATGACACCTCCGAATTTGTGTCAATTGTTTTGAATTTTTTCTTTTATACTATTTGGAAGTGTTTCTTAAATGTTTGTTTTATATTTGAGAATTCTTAAAAATAAAATTTGTTCTTAACACTGATAACCCACCTATTTTTCTTACATATATTATCAACAAAGGTGATTTAATATCACAACTTTAAAATCATAAAACACGAATTTCGCCGTGACACGAACAGAATTTCAGCCCCGGCAACAGATTACTAATACGGACATTTTTAATATGCGGATAACACGAAGTTTTATAACACGAACTTCGACTTTTCGGTCTCTTGGAATTCGTGTTAATGAGAGTTTACTGCGATAAGCTTATAGGTTTTATATTTTAATATTTTGAGTATTTTTTATTGACCAACATTAAAGCTCTCAAGTAAAAACAACAATTTTTAATTACTTTAAAGTGAAAGGAAATGAAATATTAAATCTTCATGTCACGTGAATTTGTTTAAAAAAAGTTATTCATATATTTTTGTACCCAATTTTAAGTATGAATATTTTCTTTGTAAACAGGACCACTGCATTTTATTCTCACTTTCTTATCCTGGGTCTTTGAACAAATCTGATCACAGGACAGATGTCTTGTGATCTCTGCAAGCTCACTTGGCGACTTGATGTGTAAATTGCTGTTGGTATAAACACAAGAGCGGAAATATATGCTGGGAAACTAAAGTTCTAACAAATGTAAAAGCCACAACCAACCAACAAGGGTGTAGTCACGAGTTATTAGAACATTTTTTAAATAGACGAATGATGTGAGAATTACATATTTACGTATGTTCACGAAGGAGGGATGAAAGGCATATTGGCAAACTATGAGCCAGTGGCGTAAGCTCAATTGACGTGGGGGATGCTTCGCGTCTCCAAGTTTTTAGCTCTTTAAACACTTTTCAGTTAAACACATTTTGCTTTTGCTTTAGAACCTTTCTCTTTTCTGTAATTACCTTTCGTTATTTCCGTGCTCTCTCCAATAGGCGTTTGTTGCCTCGCTGAAGTGACGGGCCGAGAAACATCCCTTAGAGTGTCTCGCTTGTTTAGCGAGGTCGCTGAACTCTCAGTAATGCGCTGGTGGTTTCGGCCGACAGTGCTACGGAGTTGGCTGTCGTATCTCAGCTTTCTCATTGGTGCATCTCAGCTTTCTCATTGGCGCATCTGAATCCCGTTCCCTAATCGTCCCATTCGTCTCCTCAAGCACCTCCTCCTTTTCAGTTCCTCGTTAGAGACAAGAAACATAGTTATGAAATGCTGCGCGAAAAAACGACGAATTTTCGGCAGAAAAACTCTTATTACACGGCCCTGGTAACGAAAAAGTGCGAAATTTAGAAGAAAAAATCCCATATCACGTGGGAAATCAGAATCCTTTTTTTGTAGGTCTTTGGCACAGAAAAATCGGATGACGGCAAAACGGCTGTCGGTTTAGTGGATAAACCGTTCAGCCGGTTTTCTCCAAAATTGACATTCCCCAATTGATTTGACTGATGTCGCGGTCGCTTGACTTTGAAATCGTTTAATTTTGGGGGTTACTTTACATGAAACCAAATTTTCAAAAGAATGGCTCCATTGTTTTTGATTAAATTTTGTTGTTGGGTAGTGTGAAGGGCATTTAAGAGAATGGCGTAGATCTCAGGTTCGTTAAGAACACTAATTTTTCGAAAATTGCGAAACTTCAAACTTTTTCGAAATCTTCCTACGACTAAAATATTAAAGATAGAAATTTTTCCATTAATGCAATTTGTTCCTTAAAGACAGATTTCCAAATGAGATCGTGTATAATTGTTCAAAAATTGGAGTACTTTTTGCGTTATTTTGCGCGAAATTATAGGGGGGAAAGTAGGTGCAGTTTAGCACCACTTGTTCAGTTACAGGTCTGGGATTCCAGTAGCCTCGTGCCATCAGCGGTGCGCTCCGAAGCGGGGTGCGGGGGGGGGGGGGAGAGACTGCTCGATGTTCTTCACAACTCACGCCTGGTCTGCCAACTAACCATAAGCAAATTGCATATTGATCCAGCGTGTCGAAATAGCTGGTTAACAAACAATGGGTTAGCAGACAGAAGGGTCACTTTTTATTGATCATTGTTTTTATGTGCATAATTTTTGTTTGATTATTTCCTTTATTGCGGACAGCGCATGCAATGGAAAATTGGAAATTCTGAGGTAGGTACTTGGAAGCAATGTGGAACGTAACAGACTCTAGACATGTTGAATCTTAACATCATGATCACATCCCCATTATTACTGGCCAGGAGGCGCCAGTCATATGAGCTACTTCAATAATAATAATAATAATAATAATAATAATAAGAAGAAGAAGAAGAAAAAGAAGAAGAAGAAGAAGAAGAAATAAAGCCTGACAATCCCTAGGTGGGCAACGGCCTCTATTTACGGAGGATTGCTCTTACAATTATTTTCCTACAATTACTCACACTCGGCAACGTGCTCAATTTTATACTTCTGTCTCTAGTTCACTGTTACACTGCACTGTACTCACTCTTGCGCAACTATAGCACTAATAATGGAATTAATCTGGACACCTACACATCTAACCGATTACACTGTACTTAGGTGATCTTTGTCTTTATTTCCTTTGCATAACGATTTCCGCTGGTATATCTGTCTCTTTTCACATACTCTTTTGTCATTGTTTGATATAGCGGTACTGTTGTGTTGTTATTCCGATTTCTACCACTTGTTAATATGCTCCACATCGAATTTACTCTAGCTGTTCCGTTTTGATGCACTAGCGTTTGTACACACACGTTCAAAACACTTCCATTCTTCATAGTTTCGTGCTGTCCGCGACCACAGATTGCCTGCAACTTACCTTATCTCATCAGCCCATCTTCTTCCTGCCTTCCTTGTTGTCTTTTCCCAATTCTCGGGTCCCATAGCGTTATAATGTTGGCCCAACGTCTGTGTTTCATGAGCTACTTCAATACGATTGATTTAGTGTTCCCGGGAGCATTAACAGCTCTGGTCATTATTCCCGTACGTGTAGTGTATATTTTTATCACGGCAGGTGGTGGGACCCTTCCTCCGCTGGTTGCTGAGATCCGGTGCCGACCTACGCTTTGACATGTGGGTTTTTCCCATCCTGGTAACTCCCAACAACGAAGTACCCAGCCGAGACAAGCTCTAAGCTTCCGATTGGTTTCCTGTCGTGTGTGGTAGTGTAGTGCAGGTAAATGTATGGGGCGGTAAGCATTTAGGAGTGGACAAGGAAGAGGAAGGAAAGATCGCAGGCCCGTTTGTTAGAGTATTGCACCGGCACTCGCCTGGTGTTGATGGGAGAAATCATGGAAAACTACTCTTCAGTGCAGCCAGCCTCGAGAATTCTTCTCCAGAAAGCGGCTGAATTCGGCCTAGCTTTCTAGCTAGTGTCGAAAATCCTGCTACCGTCGAAACTCAAACCCTCAGCATCCCGATCAGAGTCTCTGCAATGACATCAGTTGATGCTCTGAGCTACTTCTGCAGGTAATTTCAATACGAGATAAGGGTTAAATTTTTTTTATGAAAGAGCATTGAGGTATTTTCACCTCGCTTAGTAATGGAAGGGTAACGCTGTAACCACCACGATCTTGAAACATTTTGAAGGTTCACCACTACCAAGCATCAATGAGGGAACTCGCTTTTTCTTCTAGTCATTTAGAAGGTTCGCAGACACAAGTTTTTATTTTTTTCTGAAGAAATTACTGTTTCTAAGAAATATTTTAACTATCTCTTTATGCCCATTGATGATAAAAGAATATCTCTGATAGCAGGCAAATTCGGCAATAGGAAACAACATCTTCAGCTGATATAAGATATAACCAACAAATGATTTTTCCGGTCAAGAAATAGTTGAAACGCGATTTTAATTTCTTCGGTTTCGTGACACAATTTTGCTGGCATTCACATTATCCTCCTGATCTTATCATGCAATCGTGCAGCAAAATTCTATTTTTTCCGTCCTAAATCTGTTTGATGTAGGATTAGGGAGCAATTTCCTATCGATAGTTAGGAGATATTTCCTAAACAAGTTAGGTGTTTTTGTGTGGATGGTTTCTTATAAATTGTCAAAACCGTCATACCTCCATAGCTTATTGCATTTAGAGAGGATATGAGTAAATAATTTACAGCAGTAAATAATTACAGAGTAATAAGGTACAGCCTACTGCATCACGAAACGTCCGTGTCATGACAGACGACAAAGTAACCTGTAAGTTGTGTGGTGTCTTCCACACAAACTGTACGTTCTCCAGATACGTTCAACACTTACTCAGATTGCCGATCTCACGCCGGGCAATTATTTACATTTCTCACCACTTTCATGGAGATTTTTACGGGGTTAGTAACCCATCACATCACCTAGACACAACACAGGTCGCGCTTTATCCACTCCGAAAACATCGGCTGCCAGGATTCGAACGCTTTCCAGCGTTCCTTTCGTAACTAGACCGACTGACCGGCGAGTGGCGTAACATCGCCAAGTTTCTCTTAACATTTTCCCCTCTATTCTGCGAGCCTCTCTCATTACAAGAATACGAAACATGTTGACCTATTGAGCAATTAGGACGGCGTCAGTGCGGGAGCAACGAAAGGAGCTCTGGCTTCGCGAAAACGAGGCGTGTCTCGATGAGCGGGCTTCCGCCCGAGATCGATCCGATAGGAATCGCGCAGGAATTTTTCGAGGCAGACTCGTGCTCCAAATTCGTAGAGAAGAAGAAGGTGCCGACGATGAGGTGGATTTCTTTCGACAAGTTTTATCTGAATTTATCCTTGGCTGTGCAGGCGAGCACCGTTGTAGGTTAGTTGGTTATTGATTCGATCAGATGGTCGTGGTCGTCTTCAAAACAATTGCGAGCCTATGTGGCATTGAATGCGACGTCGTCTTGTCGAACAGCCAAGAGGTATAACTTGTGACTTTAGCTTTTGATGTCTACGACTTCACAGAGTTTTATCTGAAGTTTGAGGTTATCTGGAGTGAGTAGTTCACGACTGCCACACCAAATACTGAGTTGTAAAGAAATTACATTGATATACGAGTTGTGACTACATATTAAAGTATTTCTTTCGATATTCACTTTTAATCAAAATTAAATACAATAATCATGTATTGTTTTGCGATTGATCCATGTTGCATCTTCTTTTGCAGTTACATATTTTGTATAACTTATTCAGTGTAAGCTGTGTATATGTTACATGTAAAGCCCCTCCAAAAGGATATTGTGTACAATTTAGGAGCTGAGATCCTCCTTGATTATATAGATGGACACCCAGATGGTTGGATATACGACCAACGGGCCGACGAACCAATGGAGAGACGCCCAGACATCCTGACTGACTGACTGACTGACTGACTGACTGACTGACTGACTGACTGACTGACTGACTGACTGACTGACTGACTGACTGACTGACTGACTGACTGACTGGCTGACTGACTGACTGACTGACTGACTGTCTGACTGACTGTCTGACTGACTGGACTAACTGACTGACTGGACTGACTGACTGGGGTGACTGACTGGACTGACTGGACTGTCTGGACTGACTGTCTGGACTGACTGACTGGACTGACTGACTGGAATGACTGTCTGGACTGACTGTCTGGACTAACTGACTGGACTGACTGACTGGACTGACTGACTGGACTGACTGACTGGACTGACTGACTGACTGGACTGACTGACTGGACTGACTGACTGGATTGACTGACTGGACTGACTGACTGGACTGACTGACTGGACTGACTGACTGCACTGACTGACTGGACTGACTGACTGGACTGACTGACTGGACTGACTGACTGGACTGACTGACTGGACTGACTGACTGGACTGACTGACTGGACTGACTGACTGGACTGACTGACTGACTGGACTGACTGACTGGACTGACTGACTGGACTGACTGACTGGACTGACTGACTGGACTGACTGACTGGACTGACTGACTGACTGACTGACTGACTGACTGACTGACTGACTGACTGACTGACTGACTGACTGACTGACTGACTGATTGACTGACTGGATTGACTGACTGACGGGACTGACGGGACTGACTGACGGGACTGACGGGACTGACTGACTGACTCACTGGACTGACCGGACTGACTGACTGACTGACTGACGACTGACTGACTGGACTGACTGACTGACTGACTGACTGACTGGATCGACTGACTGGGATTGACTGGACTGACTGACTGACTGACTGACTGACTGACTGACTGACTGACTGACTGACTGACTGACTGACTGACTGACTGACTGACTGACTGACTGACTGACTGACTGACTGACTGACTGACTGACTGGACTGACTGACTGGACTGACTGACTGACTGGACTGACTGACTGACTGGACTGACTGACTGACTGGACTGACTGACTGACTGGACTGACTGGACTGACTGACTGACTGGACTGACTGACTGGACTGACTGACTGACTGGACTGACTGACTGACTGGACTGACTGACTGGACTGACTGACTGACTGACTGACTGACTGACTGACTGACTGACTGACTGACTGACTGACTGACTGACTGACTGACTGACTGACTGACTGACTGACTGACTGGCTGACTGACTGACTGACTGACTGACTGACTGACTGACTGACTGACTGGCTGACTGACTCGAGAAACATTTTGTAGAAACATTAGTTTTCAGAAAAAAACTTCATAAAATGTGTATTTTCGTAAATAACCTCACAAAAATTTTTACTCGGTCGCGATACCTTCTCTACACTCGCACATCAATATCTCTGTACATGAGAAAGTAAAATGACAACACGACTGACCAACCTAACTAACATTTGACATCTTCTCCGTGAAGAATAAATTGTAAATGAATATCACGAAATGAACATTTTATTCTGAATTTTAAAATAAAATATACCAATATTTTGGTAAATACAACACGATACAGAAGTCGTGATTGAACAGAGAAGGAAACAAAGATGACGTTATCATGGAAATATGTCATCACAAAGAGTGTTGGCGTGTTCGCGAAACGCAAACTTACGTAAAACTAGCACGCCACCCTTGCTCTTACGAAATCCTGACGTCTCGTCCGCAATATTTCGCATCTCTGTGGAACCGGTCGTTGCGAGGCCTCCGCTGTGGAGGTCGTACCGCAGCCTCAACTGCGAGATGCTTCAGCTGGCCCTGGCCATTTGCGATTGCTCGTCCCATCACACAAATAGGGTTGCCAGAAACGTTTTGAGAAAATAGTGAACGGGCCAGTCCTCCGCACTGCCTTAAATGCCCCATGGTACATATCTAATGATCAAATTCACAATGATTTGAAATTCCCTACAGTCGCCCAGCACATCGCCCGCCTCTCCGAAAGATTCTACAATAAGATTCATAACCTTCCCTTCCAACCGATTTTCTCACTAGGAAAAACCACTCGTCCTCATCTAAACCGCATCCCGTCCAGATTCCCCAAAGATAAATTCCACCCTCCGTAACTCCTACGCTTTTCCCATATCATAAGCGCCGTTATCTCACCCATTCCACAAACCACCGCAATACTTCCCAAGCACCCCAACCTGATTTCTTGTAGAGGAGCCCAGTGGGGTCATCCTCCCTCTTATTTTTGTCTGTATATTATTTTATACATTGTATAAGTAAACAATTCTGTAAAGTGGCTATGAATGCTGTATCAGAAAATATTTGAATAAAAAAAAAGTGAACGGGGCGAGCGGCAAGAATGGGATCTTTGAGAAATAATGATACATTTTCTTTATTATTTAAAACACAACCGTGTGAAGTTGAGTTTTATTTTTTCATAAAATGGAATAAATCTCTTATACATTAGTTCAAATCTTCAAATAAAATTCTCTGTGTACATTAGGGCTATGACCCATCAGGATTTTGTTAAAGTGGTAATGAATGTGGCATGTGGCATGTAAAGTGGAATGGCACGGAAAGTGACATGAAAGGAAACACACTTTTAGCTTACGTTGGCGGTGCTGAGCACTTGAACAAAGTATTACGAATAGTTACCAAACTAAGACGACAATGGAGCTGCGCTAGAGCCAAGATTGGCATCTCAGTAAAGTCCACTCTAATCGAGATTAAAAACTTGCTAAAATAAACACTATAAGCTCTACTAACACTCATATAATAACTGTTTTCTTTCTCATTCGATAAGATCTTTTTACATGTTCACTAGTTTCATTTTTTAATTAGTGAATCTTGTGATTCGCCTGACGACGATCTGACTTTGTGATATTCGAGTGAACAGTTCACTCAAATAGTGAACATCTGGCATTCTTACTCACAAGATTGTTATACTTGCCGTCTATTCTACTTGTTAACTAAAACATGGCATTTTTTTAACACACTGTGAGCGAAACACGGTTTCTTGTGCTTGATTTTCCGTCTGTGAAACAGCTGTTATTTATACTTTAACTAATAGTGTGCGAAACATTACAGGAGTACTCGGAACATCGCGAAGTGTGTGCAAAATATTTTTTGGGCAGGGCGTGTAAAAATATAGTGTACTCGTGCGCGATGTGATTCGTCTTTTGTCGCCCGGGCCTATGCTAGGGCGTGAAACTCGACTCTTTTGCGAATTATGTTTTGCGCACGTGTTACATAATATTCTCCAAAATATTTCATATTGTTAAGGAAGAGATCGTCCCTTGGTTGCGAAAGACCGACGCTTTGAGAAAACAAAACAAATAAATGATTAATTATTGTGTAATTGAAACAAGTCCAATAAATGTGATTATTATTTATTGGACATGTTATTTATTTATATTTATTTATCATTCAGTGAAATTAATGATGATGTTAGGAGGGACGACAACTGATTGTGAAACAGGAAAATCGTTCGTAAAAATTATAGACCATCAAAACAAATATTTATTACAATGTTTCTCGGCTATGTTTCTGACGTCTTCAGTTGTATTTTAAATCGAAACAAAATTACATAGACATGCAAATATAAGAGAACAGTTCTGAAAACGAAACTGGTAGAAGCTTAAACATATGTGTTTTTTAAATTTAAACATAATGTAAAATAAACAAAAACAGGAATTTAAAAATAGGTTGCGGTTGCACAGTGCTTAAAGTCGTTGCCACATAATTTACTTTTATTGTTCACACATCACTTTATCTGTTTTTTTTTTATATTCGTTTCTTATTCTTTTTTCTGGTTAACAGGTCTGAGCCTTACTCGCAGCACCCCATGAACACAGCAACAACTTCATACATCTACATTTTTAATCGATAAAGTAATATAGTTCAAAGTACATTATTACACCACAGAATAGAATATTACTTCAGAATATTAACTGTATATTATTACAGTACAGAATCAATCTAATAGTTTGCAGAGGGATGCCTCCTTAAAACTCTTCTCAAACTAGTGGTGCTAAAATGGCACGTATTTTCTCGGAAAATTACTTGAAAAGTGTTCATGACCTTATTTTAAAATATATCTTTAAGGAACTGGTTTAATTAACGGGGAAAATCTCTATCTATCTTCATAATTGTTATAGGAAGACGCCGAAAAAAGTTTGAATTTTTGCAATTTTTGTAAAATCAGAGTTTTCAATGAAAATGAAACCTGCATCATTCTCTTAAACGTCCTTCACACTATCCAAAAACACAAGTTAATCAAAACTGATGTTGCCTTTTTGGATTCGATGAAGGTTTTTTTTTGAAAATGTGAAAAATGTCCCAGGGGCCATATGTAAAGTACTTCCAAAAATTAAAATATCGGTTTCAAATTCAAGGACAGGGACAGACGGACGGACGGACGGGCAGACGGTCGGGCAGACGGACGGACGGACGTTTTGCCGTCATTCGATTTTTCGGTATCAAAGACCCACAAAATAAGGATTCTGACTACACTACGTGTTAGAGGATATTTTCTAAATTTAGCAACTGGATTTATTCACTTTTTCGTTACCTGGGCCCCGTAATAAGAGTTGATAAATTTCGCCGTTTTTTCACGCAGCAATACTTAACATTCTCTGTACTTCGAAGGGAGAAAGTACAACATTGCATTCCGATACGCTTCACTTTATCTTTCAAACTGTATTACTTTCTGAATATCTATTTACTGTTCATTGTTTTTTGTATGTCTGCCAACATTTGTAGCAACTTCTTGCAACCCACATATTATTTAGTTCGCTAGCTTGAAAATTGGTCACCTAAACAAAAGATGACGAAAAAAAAAACGATTCCAAAACTAAGGGTGTTTCGTTGACAAAGGAACATGATGTCACCCTAACAACGCTTATGCTGTCACTCTTGGGAGAAAGTTCGGAATGCACAAGTCGTAGTTTTCATATGAAGGCCGAGTCGTCTTTCACAAGGTTTCTTTCAACATTACAAGTTTAAAGAACTAATTAGTAACATACCATACCAAAGCGCATAAACTAAGGCACCGCTTATTGTGATTGATGATTAAATAAATGTAAGATACCATTGTGATAATGAGGTAAAGATTACTATCAGATTATGATTTATAAATCACTTCATTAGGCAACATTATTAATACTATAGATGCACTGAATTTAATCTCTAAAAAAACATTTCAAGAAAAATAAAATAAAGTTACAACACATTACTCTGAAGAAAATACTATGTCGTTTAAATGGAATAATTGATCATTTACCTTTTTCTAAATATATCGGGACGCTGGTACTTTAAAAATATTAAAAATGACACAAACGAATTATTTAGTTTTGTAAGTTTGAGATCAGCACATCCAATCATTTTTCAAAAAATGTAGGGGAGAATATTAAATTGACTATCCAAATTGAATTCAAACTATTATGACTGTCTGTATATAATTTAAATAATATTCAAATATTCTATACTATTATAAATTCATCTCAATTTTTTATGATTAATATTTGAGAGGACAAAAGCTTCCTCCCAAGAACATAAATTGGAATTGTTAAATCAGAGCTAACTTGAAAATAAACTGATAAACATAAAAAAAAGTTAATTTATTTCCTATATACTAGTAATAATTTCACCAACGTAGAGACTAGTTCCTAAGCAAAATGTTGGAAATTTACAAAACGAATGTCAATAAATGAAACCAGTAAGAAATCATGACTTACATTAAATCACTACAAAATGTAAGTACAAAATCACTTCAGAAACAAAATCCTACCCATTGGTGCGTCTTAAACTGTTCGGTTTTGCCGTTACAGTGCTATTTGAAAGGTAGTGATATACAACACATCTATTGTCTAAATGCACTGCCATCCATGGCTTAAATTAATTTTTGCAAAATACAGGAAGTATATTTAACACACACAATCTCCCCGTCATTTGCATTGCGAAAACACATGAGTAACTGTCACTTTATGTTTCATACAATGCAGGTGTTCTACTCCTTTTGTAGTAATCGAGTATCCCGCGTCCCTCCCTCCGTAACTCTCGGTCAGATCACTTCCGGTTATGGTTGCCAACAATGTTCATGTAAAAGGGAGGACACTTCATAAGCAACAAAAAAACCTGAATCAACACATTTTTTCTTATATCTAATTATTAATATTTTATATATTTAATAATTATATATATATTTATAATTATATAAATATATATTTATAATAATTTTTATATTTAATTTAGACTAACATCAGCTCTTTTCTGTCTTCTCTCTATTTGCGATTCAAGTGAAAATAATCGTTCGCAAAATGCAGATGAAGATGGTGTGAGCGTCTCTTTTTTATTTTAGTCGCTAGACAGAGACATTACCATGCATGCGTATGTCAGCGTTGAGAAAAAGGATATTCATGGTTTCTATTCTAAATTAAATAAACGATACAACGTAGCAGATGTTAGTCTTGTAATAAAATAAAAGACAACAAATATTAAAAGTTTACTAAAAGGAGGGTATTTAAAATGCAAAGAAGAACGAGAGGATAATTGACGTCAATGGACAGTCCTCCTAAATGAGGGATGGTTGGCCATCCTACTTCCGCTCGAACAATCGAGACAGACAAATGTGTTATTCGACATGTCTTGGACTCCTGGCGGGGAACGGATATTGTTTTGCAGATCTATCCAGAAAAGTCTGCGAAATTTCTCTAAAAATAGTTGTATGTTTTAAAAAACTTAAATCCATTTTGGATGACTTACGGCATTTTTAGAGGTCATCAAAAGCTTATTCAATTCCTCTCAACAAGGCGAACCGACTGGTAGAAGGCTTAACCGGATTCCTCGAAGATATTCTGGAAGAATCCTAGAAAGAGAGTGAATTTTAGGGTTTCAATGCACCTACAATTATATTGTTGAAACGTTGTGAATTCCTGTAATTTCTTCCCGGCATTTACGTGAATCTTTACGACTTAATTCATCCAATTAATGATCGATAATTCAATTTTATTTTGTACTGGAACAAAAAATTAATGAAACACTTTTTTAAGTGACAATAATCGACACTTTTTCAAGTAACCTAGAAATGGAATAGCCAGGAAATCTTAAAATGCTGAAAAACAATTTTTATTACAAACGTGCGAAGCACAAATAAAACTTTTCAACATAAAAATACCCTAGGGAGGCGCCAGCCGGAGCTAGTGTTTCTATAATTAAACCTTTATTCTCACGCTCCAGTTCCCGCCTAACAAGCGCCTCAGCTCCAAGCGTCCAGTGTGTTACCTCATCGGATTCCAGCGAGCTCCACGATCCCCAGTGGGTTGTCTAAACACCCCGGGCGCGCGTGGCGCCCGCACGCGCCGCCCACGCCTACGAGGCCTCCATCCACGTCGGCGCTCACCGCTCGCACACGTCATGCGACCTCTTTTTTACATTCTTTTCGGTTTTACTTTCACTTACGAGCACAAACGAAACGCAGCGGCGCGCGCGGCGGGGGCGTGGCGGGGCCGGGCGCGGGGGCGGGGCGGGGCGGGGCGGGAGGAGCCGTGGCGCAACTTTCTCCCGGTGACGGAGCGCGCGCGCGGCCTTGACATTCTGGGCGCCACGCCCCCCTCTCCGCCACCGCGCGACGCAGCGGCAGACGATGCGACGCACGCGGGCACGTGTGGGGGCCTCGGGCCCCCTCTCCCCGCCCCGCCGCGCCTCGCCACGCCCCGTGCCACGCAGCGCCGCCGCTGGCCTCCCGGAGAGGTTGCGCCGAAGGTGGTATCCTTCAGGTGACTGTCGCTCGTAGATCGCCTTCGCTTTTTAGATGATGTTAGAGGAAGAGAGAATACAGTTTTTTACATTTAGGTGGAAGATTAGAGGAGCGAGGGTGTAGAAAAATTATAAACGCGACTGATACAAGAGTGTGTTTAAGTAATGTATTTCTGGGGAGGGGAAATTTCGAATTGACGAGTGAAACGAAGACCCACCTTCACTTACGCGGCACTTTCTGAATAAATCCTAAGATCATGACGAACTTGCACTGAAGCATAGCAGGACTGAGACATCTGGCAATGTCCGTAGATCGCCTTCGCTTTTTAGATGATGTTAGAGGAAGAGAGAATACAGTTTTTTACATTTAGGTGGAAGATTAGAGGAGCGAGGGTGTAGAAAAATTATAAACGCGACTGACACAAGGGTGTGTTTTAGTAATATTTTTCTGGGAAGGGGAAATATCGCGGGGAGGGGGGCGAATGGACGAGTGGAATGAAGACCCACCTTAACTTACGCAGCACTGTCTGAATAAATCCTAAGAGCATGAACTTGCACTGACGAGCGTTTTCAATCGTAAATGAGGCACCTGGCAATGGATTACTCAAATTGTGTCCCAGACAGAGACAAATTCATACTTTGCAACAGAAGATATCATTCTGTTTAGCGGGGACAATCCCAGGCTTCCCTTCTCAATTAACGCTCTGGCTCTTACACACGAAAACTCTACAGTACATAATAAACAATACCATTTTTTGGTCGCTCGTGCACACACACAAACACACACACACACACACACACACACACACAATTTAAAATCTGCAAATTATCTCCATTAATTCATCCTTTAATAAAACTTTATGTCACATCGTAATTCTGAATTATTTATTGTTTGTTCAGAATATCTTTAAAGTAAAATTGCAATAATTTACTATCTTCACATAGCCGTGGCTTTTATAAAAGAAATCTTCAACTATCAGAAGGCACGTCTGCACCGAAGGTAGTAGTAACATTCAATTTAAAGTCAAGAGCATGTCATGTTGCTTTCGGTTTTTGGACGGTGCCAGAGACATTGAGAATGCAGTTTTTATGCTTTAACGTAAGGAGGGAAAAATATTCATTGAATACCAGAGCACATATTGTCCACTTATTAATTGTGTAAACGACATTAAGTTTTCAAACTTCTTTCTCAATAAAATCACTTCTCTCTAAACATGCGTTCATTCAATACGATCATGTCGTAATTTTCTTTCAAAAACAACAACAATTTTTTCTTAAAATCATAAAGTCAGCTGTCTTCAACCACTGTTCATTAAAATGTTGGCATCCGGTGTTCTAAATTTGAACCTTAGAAAAATTATCGCCACAATTTCCAGAACATAAACAAGTATCAATGAGACAAAACCTGATCACTTTCTCTTTGACCCAACAAGTGAATCATTTCATGCAACCGTCGCCGTTTTAAAATGGAATGTGGAAGATTATGTATTCTTCGCTTTCAAAATGTTGGTCACAGGTTACTTTTAATTTTAGTTTTCAAAATATCAACGCACTCCTTTCGACTTTGTTCAGATTTTCAATAACAAGTAGAATATTATGTTTGTCAATAATATGGCAGTTTCCTGCGGATTGAACTTCAGCCGACTCCTTCGTGTGAGAGATGGCACTCCTGAAAACTAATTAAACATAACTTCAAAACTGATTTGCCCCGGTAAAGAATATTTTTGAAATATAGATATAAATTATTAATATATTCAATTTTTTTACATCAGAATTTTCTTTAGCCATCTATATCCCGGCGACTCTTCAAATCGGCTGTGATAATAATGCGAATGTATTCCTTCTTCTTCCTTCCTAATTCTGGTTTCATAACGTTGTTTGGTCACGTGGATTATCAAAGGTAGAGGCCAATTATGCTTCCTACAAAATTATAACAAGTGCATTATAATTTCCTAAATTGATGATATCTAAGACCGGCTGAGTTACCTCACAGCCGTATTGCCGCTGTCTGCAGTGACTGTGGGAGGGAAGTCCTAGGGTTCCAGTTCCAACGGTGGCGAAAGTTCGACACTAGCTATACAGCTTGGTAGAATTCGGTCGCTGTCTGGAGAATAATTCTAGCGGCCGGCTGCTCTGCTGGTAGTTTTCCGTGGTTTCTCCGATCAATACACAAGGCGAATGTCGGAGAAGGGCTCTGAGAAACAGGCTATGGCCTGCCCTCGATCTTTCCTTCCTCTCTCTTGTCTTGTCCTTTGTCCTTACTCACACACACACACTCACGCATGCACGTACACACACACACACACACACACACACACACACACACACACACTTATATCCATTACCACACTTGTCGGGAGACTAGTCAGCAGCAAAGAGCTTGTCGCGGCTAGCGCGGTACCCCGCAGCTGGAGGAAAATACTTGGGAGGAGAAAATTGCTACTCGTGTAATTCGGCGCCGTATCTCACTATTCAGCTAGGACCACCACCACTTGACTGAATAAAACATTCCATACATTAATGGGATTTGTGACTATAGTAGTTGACGTCCCCGGAAACATCGAACAATCAATCAATCAATCGATCAGTCAGTCGATCAGTCAATCAATCAGCCAGCCAATCAATCAGTCGTTTAGTCAATTAATAAATTTAATCAATTTAATAATTTTAGAAACACGTATATCTCAGCAGATTTCAGAAATTAACGAAAAGAAATAGAAAACGAGTTATGGTTATACGACTTCTTACGCGACTACTCACGAGGAAAGCTTTCCGTGTTTCTGTAGTGGTAAAATGTGTAGTGGAAAACAAACTATAGCTTCGTAGTCAACAAATTATGAAACATCCATTGCATTGCAAAGCAAATAAAATCTTACGTTTTTGTGCACGTAAAAGTGAATTCTGCGCAAGAACGTTTAATAACTTCCTCAATAATTAATCATATGATATTTACCACAAATCGAATCTGTTATTTTATTATCAAGAGATCTGATGACAAGGCAATTGTAAAGACGTGACTCTACATGCATTGACATTTTCCTTTAATCTATGTAAAAACTTCAGAGGAAAAACATTACATCTGCGCAGAATCGTATGGTGTTGAACTCAAAAATGTTTTTTTTCCAAAAGGTAAAAATTAAAGCAAAAAGGCAATAATATGGGAATAAACATACCAGGGCGTCCATGGTAGAAAAATGAAAATATTAATAAAACATTTAAAATACCCATTGTGTTCTCTCTATTATGCAAGCACTTTAGACGTTACTTTGGTCAGAAAGACAATTAACTGACCACCAACACACGGAAGTACATTTCTTGCAAAAAAATTAATTGTAAGTTGTTCATTTCTTCTTTCTGCTATCTAGCAAAGTAATTTTTCTGTAAATTTTGGTGTGACGTTTTCTTTCGTCCACACAAATTTTTCTTGGCGGTCATTTCCATCAAATTCAGGAACACCGACAGTTGACTAGTTTCAACACTCGTACTGCAGAAATGAATGCCAAATTATACGAAAGGAGACAGTATGTGCACTATTATTTTTCAGAACCCATTTTGAATCAAATAATATTCCATGTATTACGTATGATACACAATAAACCATAGTCATCAACAGAAATGATTATTGATGAAATCGATGTGTCCACGGGCAGTCAACGTGCCTCCTACGTACAAAGGTGTCACTTCTTCAGACGCAAATCATTTGTTGGGACTCCTTACATTTCAACTCACGAATAATAGTTCAAATAAAATACTGCATTAATGTTGGCTCTACAATTATTTCACATGATATGAATAAAATTTGCGACTAAACAGGTTTGAATAATTTGTATAGTTTTTTTTATAATCTAATATGGAAGAGCATACAGGCTTCAAGAGTTAACTAAGCGACGATCGATTTAATCTGTCGGTGTCATTTGCAAAAGATAATACGTCACGCTGCACAATCAGTTATACCCATCACCTCGTGTCCATGTAAAGCGAAGCGTCAAACATGAGAAATGCCTCCAGAATCACGTAACAACTACAAACGCTGTCCATAAACACGTTTCCTAAGAATTATATAAGCTTGCTCAGCATTTTCCTCAAGTACGAGGTCGCGATTTCTGGAACTAACTACCTAGTAACACTAGATTATAGGAATTTGAGGAATCGTTTTGTCATTCGGCATTTTCAAATTTGTTGTTTCTCACGATTAACAGTAATTTTGCGGGATTGATATAAGTACAATGGCCGTGTGAGTTTTCGTGCTAAAACGCAAATGATTGAAAACTAGTAAAGTGTGATACATACGAGAGATGAAATATTCTTGAAAATTAAGAAAAGTATGAATTAGAGAAGTTCAGCTGTATTATTGTTATTATTATGATTCCATACAATTTTCTCGTCCTTGACTATGCTTTGGGAACATTTTTAATGGTCAAGAAAATTCCAAGAAAAATATTCGGTTCTTGCGTAATTTCTTTTGTACATTTATATGATAGTAATAACAGTTTATCCTGTGACAAAGTACATTGCATATGACGTACAGGAGGAGTAAACTTACTGTCTATGTCTGTACATATTAGTATGAGTTATTGAGCTGGAGATAGAAATGTGTTATGAGATTGTTAGCCTCATCTCTAATGGAATGATCAACTACTGACTATCAATTTTGCAGGCATTCAGGTTAGTTTTCTCCAAGAGACTTATATACAAGAATTACATTCGCAGGAAAATGAGTGAAATATTTAAAAAATGACAAATAGTAATTCTGAAAGTAAATGCAGTTGTAAATGAGGTTGTTGACAGTTTGATCAGATAACAGATTTCAAGAAGTGCATCAGTTGATGCACTGTATAGCACATCTAAAGACAATAATTTAATGAAGAAATTGGCCTCAAATAACTGGCGGAAAGAATAATAATCAGGCTGAGTATGAATTATAGTTATTTACTTCCTTAATAACAGACGAAAAGGGTTCTAAGGGTCACTTTCTAAGAAAATTAGCTCCAAAACACCATTTGTAACGAGAGTTAGCTGTTCGATTGATTGAGATTTTGGGCGCGTCAACTACTATGGTCATTAGTCCCGTAAGTGTAGTGCGTGTTTTTTGCTCGAGAGGTGGCGGTGATCTTCGTAGCTGGAAAGCTAGTGTCGAAAAACCTGCAAACGTCGGGACACGAACGTAGGACCTCCCAATCAGGGTCGCTGCAGTGACATGAGTTGATGCACTTAACCACCGCTCCCGGTCGTTAACTGTTCGAGTTTACAGACTGGGACCTCATACATTCTCCATTTCTTCAACCTGCCCGTTTCAAGACGCTTTCCTCCACTCGCGGGGATCAACCGATCAATTCCGCCCGCTACCGAATCACGCACCGCGAAGCGTCGAGCGGATGGGCGGCGCGGGGGGCGCGGTGGCGGTGGCGGTGGCGGTGGCGGTGGCGGTGGCGGTGGCGGTGGCGGTGGCGGTTGCGATGGCGGTGGCGGCGGCGGCGGTGGTGGTGGCGGTGGCGTCGGTGTCGTCGGTGGCGGTGGTGGCGGCGGTGGCGGCGGTGGCGGCGGTGGCGGCGGTGGCGGCGGTGGCGGCGGCGGTGGCGGTGGCGGCAGCGGCGGCGGCGGTGGTGGCGGCGGCGGCAGTGGCGGTGGCGGTGGCGGCGGCGGCGATGGTGGAGGCGGCGGTGGTGGCGGCGGTGGTGACGATGGCGGCGGTGGCGGCGGTGGCGGCGGTGGCGGCGGTGGAGGCGGCGGTGGTGGCGGCGGCGGTGGCGATGGTGGCGGCGGCGGCAGTGGCTGTGGCGGCGGTGGCGGCGATGGCTCTGGCGGCGGTGGCGGGGCGCGGGGTGGGTCAGGGGACGGGGCGGGGCGGGGTGCTGTGGGGTGGGGTGGGGCGCTCGTCGCGTGCTCGCGCCTCGCCACGTGGCCGGGACTCGCGCCCCCGCCCCCGCCTCGCTTCGTCACGTGCGCCGTGTTTTCCGTCACGTCACCGCAACGCGCCATTGACCGGCGCGCGGAGAAGTGGGGCGAAGTCGGGGGCGTGCGATTCTGCTTTACTAGGCGCGTTATCGGTTTAAACACTTTTAACTAACAAAGTGTAGTTCTCTTTAAGTATGCACTGTCTTTGTTAAGTTATTTTCAACTCTAGAAATCCCTTTTATTATTGGTATTAATTGTTGCAAATTACATATAAACATTTAACACCATGATACTATTTTTCACTAACGTAAATGTGGTTACCATCATCAGTTCATGTAACATACATTAATATACAAATTTTAATGGTAAAAAAAATTGAACTTTTGCAATTTTTTAAAATTCACAGATTTAGTCGAAAATGATTCCTGTGTTATTTTTTGAGCATCCTTTGCTCTATCGGAGGGGAAACTTCAACAAAAAATGGCGAGTCATGATTGTCATAATTTTGAAAATGTTAAGGTTTCTTGTAAAGTTACCCTAAATATCAAAATATCCCTTTCAAACTCGCTGATCCTCGGGTTTGTCCAAATTGATCATGGAATATGAATTTTCGTGGAAGTCATCTGAACGACTAAAGAGCTAACAGTGACCATACACGGACAGGCGAACTCACAGACAGGACAGACGGGCAGTTGGACAGATATGCCAAACAGACGTACAGACTGACAGAATTTTAGTCAGACGGACGGACAAACGGACGGATAGACGTTTTGGGGTCAATCAGTTTTGTGGTATCAAAGAGCCATAAAACGTGGATTTTGATTACACAAAGTGTTAGAGGAAGTAATTTACTACTAGTACTTTTCCTACTACAAAGAAGATTAAGATTTATCTACTTTCGGAAAATCGCCGATTTTTGCCGCAGCATTACAATACTTTCTCTTTATTACGTACATAGTAAGGAAGGAAAGTGAAATGGAAAAATGCCTGACAAGCCCTCACCATAAATCAATAACAAAGTGATATCTGGTGCTGTCTGTGAATTATTTTTAATGTAAATAAGCTTTTACTTAGAATGGACTTTTTGGTTGCAGGAAACAACACAGAATTGATTTTATGGCATCAATGATCTTGCACAGCAATGAATTTTCATTCTTTTTTACGAGTGTTAAACAGAGTCACATGACACCTTGAAGAGCCTTTATTACGATTAAGCGATTGGTCTTTTTTTCCACAGTTTTTTCTGTGATGTGATGAGTACCTTCAGAATTTTACGTTTTCATTGGTACCTCTTGAATTTCATCAATCATATTTTAACTGCTGGTAGAACAGTATTGACAATGCAATATTGTAGAATATCAGACAACAAATATTGTTCTCATATCCTTCGACTTCAAATTTTATTGATTGTCAGTGAACATTTTTTGAATGTTAATTTTCTATATTTACATAAAAATACACTTTTACTGTATTCTAAGCTTGAAGAATGATGTACTAATATCTTCAAAGATTGATAATGATATTGATATGCCGAAGATATACTTCTAACATTACTTACACGTAGAGTAACACATGAAATAATTTTAATTAACGTTCGACGAATATTTATTTACCATTGTCCTTTTCTTCGTGTTTATTACACACAGTTTACCATTTTCAAATTTATATGTGGGCCAGAAAACATGTTATTCTGAAAGGAAACAGTTTTGACATACGGCACATGAAGTACAGAAATGTAACTATTCTGCAAACTTCCTTTTAGCTTAAATCGGGTTACTGTTTCGTATTTCTAAAAATTTATCTCTTAATTAATTAAAATTAATTTTCTACTCGCCTTTTTAATTTCATGAACTTTATGCTAATGTATTCCAGCATGCGTTTTGTTGTTCTTTAACAAAATATTCATTAATTATATTTAAACGATATTCTGAACGAAGGAAACGAGGTTCCAGTAATCGAAAACATTAGCTATTAATTAAAAATACTCGTATCTACGTTTCTTGGATTAACAAATATTAATTATAAACAACCTCGCACTTGTTTTAATATTCATTAACGAAAGATTAAATATTGTTATTGTTAAACAATGACAGTTATTCGTATTAATAATGAATAATTTATAAACTAATGTTAGATATCGAATAAAATAATGTAGTACGAACAAAAACGATATTATTAATACATGTTAATATCGTATTGACGCAAATACACAACATCTACGTCCTCTACATATTTAGAAAGTCAATTACAATTAATTAAATATATGATAGGACTCGTAAACCATACCATACGGCGTTTGATTAGTAGTTGGCATTCTCTTCCCAGCTATCTGTTGACATTTGCTTTTCAAATGAATGAAGGACGGATATATTAAAAAACGCATATAATACCGTTTACTTACATGGATGTTTTTCATTCATATTACTTTAAAATTCTATTTCACGTGGCGTCATAATAAAACTACTTTATTATTTTGTATGAGAATAGCAACCCAATAATTGAGCAAATCCTTTGTTCCTATCAAGCACTGTGTTAAGAAACTCGGCATTGCTCAGACATTCATTTATCACAATCGATTGGTGGCAAAACGTCTGGCTGTCCCTCTGTCTGTCCGTTGTTTTGTGGTCAACACAAACGCCTAAACCCTTCCGCCGATTTTCTCCAAAATTGATTATTCCCGATGTATTTAAATGAACTCGAGGCTCTCTGAGTTTGATATGGATTTATTGAAAAGAACGACAGATCTTTTATCTTTCCCTCATTAAATTCAGATCTCTTAAGTTGTTGATAATTGACAAATACGTTTCAATTGTTATTACTTACCTGTCGCACTTATTGTGAAAAATAATATTTTCCGTGACTTTTGCGATAATCCATCTAGTAAATGCAAACTGCTCTTCCAAAGCGAAGTGGGAAGAAAAGTGCAGAAAAATAAAAACAATTAGCCACCACCTAGGCCGCGAGTGGGAGAGATCAAAGGGGGATGGGCCGAGGAGTACTCACCTTCCTCCACAAAGAACTGATGGAGATGGAGAAGATAAAGACGTGCCGAGAATGCAAATAAATTTACTTCCATTTCACACAATAAATAAAATTAATTTATTTTCGTGTTAAATCAATAAATGATTGTGGTAAATAAATACTTGGACAACGCCGAGTTTCTTTTGAACGAAATATTACTTTATCAAAAATAGTTTATTCAATAAAAGTATAATACTGCTTCTATATTACAAACTAGCAAAATACCTGGCGTTACCCGGATTTTCTTCATATCCAATCCTTGTGAAAGAGGAAAAAGATCAATTTTATATAAATCAGGTGTAAAAGAATATTATTTTTAATGTAATTGGTTGAAATGTTAACAATATACTATAATTTCAATTATAATATAATACATTGCTATTAGTTTAAAAAGTTTAATCCCACGCACTGCTACTGGCGTCTAGCGAATCTATTAGGTATTAGTTCTTCCGCACCGCTACTGACCTTTGTGGGAATTTATTATGTACCAGTATATAAAGCACCAAATCAAACTTGAGTGCGACAATCCTGAAGAGGAGCCTGTGACATTTCGAATCTATTAATACACCACGTTTTGTAGTATAGATGTCCGTTACACGTCGTAGAATTCTCTTTAATTAGTACACTAAATCAAGGTTGTCCAACTGGCTACCTGCAGGCCAGGGTCAACAGCACTTATATGTAAAAATAGGTTGTTTAGATTTAAGAATTTCTTTCCAGTAAATTGAAAAATTCAATATCACTCCAATGTGTTTCACTGCGTTATGCATGGTACGTCCTGACATCACACTTGGTTTCAAACGCCCATCCCACCTCCCACAATTTCAGATCGGCCGGACAAACTGCCGAGATCATCAGTTCGAGGAAGTCAGGTGTGGATCGAACGACTAATGAAAATATAGCCAACAACCGTATTCAATGTGTTATTTGTAGCCCATGACGCCTTGCAAGGTGGTCATTGCTGGTATAGATGACAATTTGCAGCAAGGTAAAAAAGGAGCTTCTACAAAGAACGCACTTGTGCGTGCGCCCATTTCCGTGCGCACTACCTCCTGGGACCCTAAGCGCAGCCTGACTAGGGATGGCAAAAAAACATCCATGTATTTAAAACATCAATGTTTTCCACCAGAAACCTCGATAGATTAACATCGATATTTTGTTTTCGATGTTTTCTTCACATCGATATTTTGTTGCCAAAACATCGATATTTTTTTAATTTTAATTTTTTAATTTTTTTAAAATAAGGGGATGTTTTTCGATGTGTTTCGATCGATGTTTTCATCGACATTGAAAACCCTTTACCGATGTATCGAAACATCGATGTACCGATTGTTTGATTGATTGTTAGTAATTCCGGGCGCGTCAACTACTGAGGTCATTAGTCCCGTACGTGTAGTGCAGGTTTCTCCTCGGGTAGTGGTGGTGACCTTCCCTCACTGGATGGCGAGATCCGACGCCGACCTACGTCGACTAGCGGAGTTATCCTCAGCCAGGTATCTCCCACCAATGGGGTAACACCCCAACCGGGACAAGTTCTAAGTCCCTGACAGATCTCCTGGCATGTGTAGTATTGCAGTGCATATTAGTGTGTGTGTGTGTGTGTGTGTGTGTGTGAGAGAGAGAGAGAGAGAGAGAGAGAGAGAGAGAGAGAGAGAGAGAGAGAGTGTGCGTCTGTAAGGAGTAGGAAGGGGATAGGGTAAGGAAGAGGAAGGAAACAAAACAGCGCGCTGTCCGTGGCCCATTTGTTAGGGTAATTCGCATGGAGTTGATCCGAGAAACCACGGAAAACTACCGATCAGAGCAGCCGGCCGCTAGAATTCTCCTCCAGATAGCGACTGAACTCGATCTAGCTGAAAATCCTGCCGCCATCTGGACTCGAACCTAGGACCTCCCGGCCAGAGGCACTGCAGTGACATCAGTTGATGCACTGAGCCACCGCTCCCGGTCGATGTACCGATGTTTTGGCAAAATCTGCCATCACTAAGCCTGACACCGGCCGCACGGGGCGCCGCGCCACGCCGCTACACGTGCACGAGCCGCGAATTCGACCGCGTCCTCCAACTCCTCTCCCTCCCCGACTTCCTCCTCGCTCGCGCGCCACGGCGCGGCGCGGCGCGGCGAATCCACCGCAACTGGTTGACTTTCCGAACGCAGATGATCTCGCATGAGCTGCGGCGCACGCGAGAGTAGCGGCGCAAAACGGGAACAAAACGGTACACAGCCATAAAATTCGGTCGCTGCTGCTGTTGCAGGTTTCGCAGAGAACCGCCTCCACGGTCGGCGTCGCCGCCGGTGCACCTGCCACGCGTGGGGCGTCTGAGAAGTGTGTCTGCTCCCGAGTGGGAGGCTCCGTGGACGGCGGGGGCGGCTAGGTGCACCGATGCGAACCGGGTCATCTTGCGGCTTTACGCCCTCGCCGCCCCGTGACCGAGGAAGAACAGGGGCGGGAATCGGGCAGGTGGTAACGAGCTAGAGTGTTGGGAGTGGTGCGGAGGGATGGGCTGTGAGGAGGTGGGCGTTGAGGACGGTGAGGACGGTTGACAACGAGGGTGGAGACTGGGCAGATGGTAGCGAGCGAGAGTGTTGGGGTGCTACGGAGCGATGTGGGTTGTGAGGACGGTGGGCGTTAGGGGCGGTGAGGACGGTTGACAACGAGGGCGGAGACTGGGCAGATGGTAGCGAGCAAGAGTGTTGGGGGTGCTGTGGAGGGATGGGCGATCGAGAGGGGTGGGTGGCGGGGGTGGTGGGAGATGGAGATTGATAGTGGAAGGGAAAGGAGTGTTTGGCGATGGACTGATTGATTGATATTTCCTGGCACGTCAGTTGCTATAGTCATTAGGCCCATTTGTATAGTAAATATTTTATCACGAGATGTGGCGGTGATCCCTTCCTCTCTGGATAGTGAGATACAGTGTTGACCTTTACGTCAACTGGCGGGGTATTTCCTCCTCCAGATATCACCCCTAGCGAGGCACCGCCTCAGCCGAGACAAGCTATTTGCTCCGACTGGTCTCTCTGGTTCCCGTCCACTTGTCTGGCGTGTGTGGTAGTGCAGTGCTTTTAAGTGTGTGTGTGTGTGTGTGTGTGTGTTTGAGAAAGAGAGAGAGAGAGAGAGAGAGAGAGAGAGAGAGAGAGAGAGAGAGAGAGAGAGAGAGAGAGAGATTGAGAGTAACGGACAGGATAGGACAAGGAAGAGTAAGGAAAGATATCGCACGGTCCGTGATCCATTTGTTAGGTTACTGCTCCAACATTCGTTTAGTACTGATCGGAGAAACCATGAAAAATTACTTCTCAGAACAGTCGGTGCTATGATTCTCCTCTAGTCAGCGGCTGAATTCGATCCAGCTATGGATCAGTCTGTGCTGGAGGTGATGATGGGCAGATGGACGCAGAAGACGCAGCGGTGGGCGATAAAGACATGTATGTAATGGTGAGCAATAGGTGATGGAGAGCAGAAGGTAGTAATGAAATATGGTAGATGGCGAGTAATTTTACGTCGGAAAACAATAGAGATTAAACGAGTTCATGAAAAGATGACAATATGTCACGAGAAATGAAAAGTAATGGATAGTGGAAATTCAATATGGACAGTGATTAGGGATGAAGAGTAAGGATGACAGAGTGGTGGGCGATTATAAAGAGAGACGAGAATGGGATGTTCTCTAATGTTGAACTCATAGTCTCGAGATGGGAAGTGTTTATTACGGAGTATTTATGATGGAGTATTTGTTATGGATGGTATTTATAGGTACGAAGCTGCTGAGAGGCGCAATCAGCAAGTGCCAACGGAGTGACAGGCGACCCAGACGGAAAGGATGAGCAGGCACTTTTTGGTTGAGATAACGAACCTCAAAGTAGCGCGCTGTTTTCCTTTGCCCAGAGCGCTGTCGTCGCTCAAGGTATCAGATATCAACGGCACGAGAGAAGTGAATGATTATACCAGCTAGCAGAGAAGGAACTCGAGTTCAGATTCTTATGAAATTACTTATTTTTTGTCTTCTAATATTCACTGTTCAAAATTGTAATCTTATTGTATCGTGGCTATTCTAATATATTATTTTTTTCTTTACATATTTTGTAGCATACTACATACATTTTCTAAAACTTTATATTTTCGTACCATTGTTTTTTAAATTAATTTGGTAAAAATGAATGAATTTCCTGAAGCAGCTTTTGATTCAAAAATCGACATTTTTTTCTCACACAAATCGAGAATTGGGTGCTCTCAACGCGAGGAGTACTACGGTCAGATGCACACTGTAGATTTGGATTAACCTCCATCCACCGTGTAGTATGTTCCAGCGAATGAGGGGTGTGCGCTGTGAATAGTATGTTTAGGTGTGGAAAGTATCAGTGATGTCATGTTTCCTGATCTATAATTCCAATTTCCGCGAAATACTGGTTGTTGCAATACTACGAAGACAACGGTACAGTGATTGAATGTCATTTACTTCTCAAGTGAGTACGATGGTTATCAGTGTTCTTAAAGACACACTTGGGTTTAAACATAACCTCACTTGACGTAAAACAGCTGTTACGGTGTCATCCAATCGGTGACATCCAAAGGTTGAACGTCATAATGACGACATTGTAGTGACGCGTAAGTTGCATGACAGTTATCCTGCCACGCGTGAATTGACGATTGCCGGGCGGATTGTTGGTAACGTAATAAGCAAGTTAGCATCGTCTACAACTTCATTCAGTGTTCTCATCGACGACGTTTCCGTTGCGTTGCTTTGCCTGCCCTCCATCCCCAAACAATGCGCCACATTTTTCCCGTAATTGCACGGCACCACGCCATCGACATCGTAAACCAAAGGAGACGGCAGACAAAACGCCCGCACTTTCTCTCTCGTAATACGCCCAAATTACGCTCACGCGGGCGAAACGGAGTCGGGGAGCGACCGAGCGAACGAACATCTCGGGGGTGGGGCGGGGTGGGGAGGGATGGGGAGGGGGAGGGGGTGACGGGGCGGGGGCGGGGGCGGGGGCGGGGGCGGGGGCGGGGGCGGGGGCGGGGCCAGCGCCGTGCGACTGCGGGCGAGCTGCGGGTCACACGGGCGACTCCCACCGGCCGCTGCCACACAGTGGCTCCCCTTGTGGCTCCCGCCGCCCCTCCCCGCCCCGCTCAACCCCACCCCGCACCACGCCCACCCACCGGTCGTTCGGCGGTCGAGGTGCCAACGAGCCAGACCGCCCGCGACGTTTGGCTCTCCACGCACCCCGGAAGACGCCACTGCTGCACTTCCCCATTGCCTGTGTGCTAAAGATGCTCCTCGGAAGAGCCTCATGTATGGGAATGGGCATACTTTCGATATTCGCAGGTCGCAGAATGGCGGACGAAACATTGGCACCTGCACTTAGGACACGGTGTCTCACGAACAGCCAAGTAGCTACTATTCATTTAGCACTGTTTTCGAAATATCACATTTAAATCAATGCTTCTTCTATTAAAAATTGTATTGTTGAATTTGGGCCTAGTTAGACAGTATTTGTGAATATTTGGAAAGGTCAGTTATGAACAGCATAGAGTTTTGGTACTCAGTGCTAATGATCAGATACACTGGTAAGAAGTTTTAAATGGCACCAATTACGTTGTCATAAATTTATTATAGCAGACATTGCAGATATATAGTGCAAAATATTTAGTTTATTATTTTGCAGCACATGATCATGAAAGATGCGCGCTTCCACAACCAATAAAATGACTGACAGTGCCCAAGAATAATTGGAAGATACTACGAGAGACGGAAGCAAAATGAAACTACCATAATACGCAAAGTAATGTAGAAACTGAAAGAAAAATCAATTATTCGAAGAAATCATCAACTGACAGTTCCCGAGTGTCAACAAAAAAATGTTTTCTAACCTAATGTATTATTTTGACTTTTGATAAGGCGAAATATCAAGATATATCGCAGCCATTTTGAAAGATAGTTTGTTATATGGTGTTAGATCTGATTCTGTAGCCCTGCAATTAATTTTTTTGCTGCATCTAGTCGTAATTTTCTTAGTGACATAAAACCTATCATTAACTGCGTCAAAGTTCGTGCGAATAACAGTGGCACGTGGATTCTAGGTTTGCACAAGAACAATCTACGAGAGTTACGTCACGAGTATGTTGCTCAGCGGCGGCAAAATTGTTAGATAACTGGTTTCCCACATCCGCGGTTAACACTCGTCTCTCCCACCATGAAAAGGCGTGAAGGGTTCCAAAGCTGCTCTTGGCGGAGGCGTGACACTCAGTTGTTCAACACTTCCGGTGAGGTTATGACAAGAATCATCTCGTGTTCTGCAGCTCTCATTGAAACACTCATCGCATTGCACGCAATGATTTTTATGCGTTTTAACCAATAGATCCTCACGTAAATTTTTGGATAATTATTCTTTATTATGTGTTGGTCGCGTCAATTTCTACTGGATTTAGTCCTGTAAATGTAGTGTATGTTGTCTTGGAAGGTGGCGATGATCCTACCCGCTATCATGAGATTTGGTGTCGAGTTGCACGTCTGCTTACAAGATTTCTCCTGCCCAGGTATCTTCTTCGGTGAGGTATCGCCCCATCCGGGATAAGCTCTAAAATTTTCCTCCATCCAATGACTGACTTTGTCGCAGAAAAATACGCTACGGTCGGGTTTAAAACTGTAGAACCTTCCGCTAAGCGATGCTGCAAGGGAACAGCATTGAACAAAAGCATTTATTGCGTCATTACCGTCACTGTCAGATAGAGCATACCTCAATTAATCTTTTGGTCTTCCACCTTTTCTGACATCCCAGCTTGAAGTTTGCGAGTGGCGGGGAAGAAAAACATAAATAATCTGAAGTAACTGAAATTACCTTCCATGAACTATCTTCATCGCCCTCGATAATGAGAGATATTCAAATTAAACATTGCATTTCTGTCACGTCATCATTTTTATTGTTTTTTTTAAACATGCGACTTTTTTATGGCGAGTCAACCGAAATATTTATGTCGGCAGGATGTAACCCACGGGCTGCCCTTGAGACGTCTTCGGACAGATCATCAGTGAAAACGTATGGAGTCAACATTTGATACGTATTTCACAACTAGCCTGAGGTCGAATGCCGGAAGCATCACTGACAAACACTTCTGTGCGTCGGCTTTGTGCAAGTACGAAACCACATCAAGCCGTCGAACACCTTTGTGAACCCACAATTTTGTTTATAGAGCTTCTTCTTGAAGCAAAAATCGTTTGAATTTCCCTCTAAGCCTTTTTGTTAATACTCTATCTCGCACATTTGACCTCCCGGAAAGTGTGTTTTGCGTTCCTGCAAAAGAGAATGTGGGAATTACATTGATATGGAGCCCGCACGGCACGAGAGAGAATCGAACATGAATATTTAACAATATTCAAAACATCATATTATTGACATTCACAGTTATGACGACATTATATATCATGTTTATAAATTTACATAATGAAAACATATTTTAGAGAAACTTTTAATTACCAATTTTATTGACGATTTATTAACAGTAATGAAACTCTGTAATGGATGATGAGTGGCATTTACGATTAAGCAAACAATTTTAGAAATTATATAATACCAAGGCAGTAAATGTTTTCAAACAATAATATTACTGATCCTGGTGAGAATAAATATTTTGAAATTCGCTTGCTGACTTCGTAACTGAAATACTTGTAAATAAAACTAGCTTTAAAAGCTATTATTGGATCATGTAGAAATCGTTCAACCATATGTTGCAAGTTATATATGTATTGTGTGGAAGCCTGAGGCTTCACTTTGCATTTACTAAAAAGGAATCCCTTTAGAACGCGCATTCGGAAATTTTTATGTATTTTCAAGATATTTGGCTTCAACATATCTATTACTGATTAAAAGAAACGTCTCCTAAGCGTGATGAGAATACTAATTATAATTGAATAATGCAGTTGCTTATGTGAAAATATGAGTAAGCTGTATATTCTAAAAATCAGTTCTCGGAATTTGATAGGTACAAAAATTTAGCTTATATATTACGAAATTGTAGAGAAGATATGGAATAGTAGAGTTCCTCTTTGGTGAAGTTCTTACAAGTGGCAATAATGTTAGCTACTTCAGAACAAACTCAAGAGTCCCTGTAAACCGTTTCGGTCGTATCTCTTTGTGACGACTCATTGACTTTTACAATGCTAATTCCTTGGATTCCAATTACCCAACCTGGACAGAGCGTATTGGGTTTTGCTTCATAATTCCCCCATACGTTTCATAAAAGTGTATTAAAATTGCAATGCTTATTATAAACGCGTATTAATTCGTTTTTCTAAACAGTAGTAAGTCAGCGTGTTATTCCTTCGCAACTATGAACGAATTCATTGTAATATTGAATGATGTATATCGTGTTTGATGTCATTATTTAGTCTATTCAACCTACAAACTTCAAATGTAACGCCAGTAGTTCAATAAATTAACATTCTGAATCTTAATACCGATAGAAGAATCAGCGGAAACAGAAAATGTATTATATTTTCCGGATACCTGGAAAAATTGACCACTTACTTTCGGACCTGTTTACATTTTGGAGCATTAAAGAAGTGTCCATATGTTTTTACTGGAGAGTTAAAACAATACCTACGCTCCTTAACCGTGAATCGCCGCGTCCTTTTTTTTAACAATTTATTTTCTATCTGTTCTCTTAATTTAGTGTTTGGATTTATTTATATACTTTCAAATTGTGACGTTCTATTGTTTACTTTTTTGTTGGTATGTTTAATAATTATTTCAATTCGATTTGCATTCTATGAAGCGTTTATGGTGGGCGTAATTTATCCTTGGGGTATCTTGAAATAATTTTGATGTCTTTTGCTGACAGTCCTAGATCAAAATATTTAACACATTCTGCTTTCGGTAGTTCATCAAAAAAAAATTTCTGAAAGTCACCGCGTCCTATACTTCAATTTTATTCTACAGTGGCCGAGGACATTAGGTCATTGTTATGAAATGAATATTTTTAACAGTGGTAAGCAAATTTCAGAGGTCACGAGCCCCGTTGAAAAGGATGTTTCCGAATTAATTAAAAATATTCATTTTATAAGGCAGCAGGTGTAACAATGGCCGACCTGGATGACCGAGGTGGCTAAGAGCAAGTACCGACTCAGCGCTTCGGTCCGAAGGGTCGCGGGTTCGAGTCCCGCCTTGGGCATTGCTGTTTGTCCCTTGACTTTGTGTGTGTTGTCGCGGAGGGCCTCGCGTTCTGCTGACCCCAGATCAGAGGAGCCCGCAAGAGTGTTTGTCTAGTGTATGGTCGAATATGCGTCCCTTCGGGACGTAAAGGGCAACCGGCTGTCGGCTGGAGAAAAACCCTAGGAAAAAAAAGGTGTAACAATGCCCAAATGCCATTAGTCAATACACAAAAATCGAAGTATAGACTTCGCGATTAATCGCCTCGAGGACGCAACTGTGAACCGGAGACCTCGGCCAAGGTGTCGGCGCAGGGAGCACGTGACCGCCGCTCAGGCGACGGCGGTGGTGACTCGCTCCCCACGTAGCAACAGATCGGCCCGGCCCGGCCCCGCCCCGCCCCGCACCCCCGCGTGCCCCGGCCGACCCGTCCCGTCCCGACCCGACCCGCGACTCGCGTCGCGCCTGGCGGCCGTCGGTGACATAGTTACGTCGGGAGGTCGCACCGCCTCCCGGAGGCGACGGCAAGGTCTCCGCCGCCGCCGCCGCCACCGCCTCCGACGCATGCGCCGTACACGCGCGGCCGTTCTCGGCCGTGTGCGCTATGCTCCGCGCGCTGGGTTCGCTCTCGGACATGGTGCGGATTAGATTGTAGGTTGTGCCCTTAATCCTTGGTGACGATTAGGAAGAGGATTTTTACACCCTGAAATATCTTCGAATAAGCTTTGAAAAATATGCATTCATGACCTAAACTTTCTGAAATATACACTTTAATACTCAATCAAAATCAACAATATTTCATTTCTTGTAGAAACGTTTGTAGATAAAATTTCAGGAGAAGAATGCTTGGAATAAAAAGTTAAAAGATAATACCCCACTTTTCGGGAGAAATAATTGACGTAAATATTTATCTTGGCGAAGTACATTAAATGTCTTGTTGCATTTCTTCTACCAGGCTTAAAAAATAAATTAACAAGAAATATCCTACAATATCCTACATATTCTATCATCTTCAGAAAATAAAACAAAATGCAAACTGTGACACGCTATTTCTAATCAATGAACGCTGACAAATAAATAAATTGTATGAAACGTTTTGCAGATTCTCTCTATTACTGAAATATTCAAAATATGCGCCTATAAATTACATGAATGTGCAGCGAGAGTCGGCCAAATATGCACTAATATATTAATAGCATCCAATTTTAACTATGTCAAGAAATTTCACTTGGCTATGCTCTGAAGGAACAGACAAAAATATGCAAAATCATAGAAATCCGCTCCATAGTGAGGATTTTGATGAAGAACTACTATTATTTATGCTGATGATGGATTCTTGTATCTCTCAGCTCGTTTTCCCTTAGGTTGGTAATAGTATGTGTGAGTTTTCATTGGTTATTCTCCATTGATCGTCACTATATCTTCTCACAGGAAGAAACAAATATTGTAAACTGAACCACAGTTTTTTAACATGTATATACGTACTAGAAAATATTTTTATAATTTACTTATGACAAACAATATGTATTTAACAAGTGGTTAGTGAGGTAACTCTTTAAATATTGGTACGCCTCCTTGCATTTCTATAACCTACTTTGTATATTGTTTTTAATGTTTATTGTTAATAATATTGGTCTTATCTTAAATATGTTTGCAATTGATTTATCCAGCATTGAAGTAGTCATCGGTTCACGAACACGAAACGTCTGTTATTCATGAAAGAAAAGCAATAAAAATATACTCTAAGGAATACTACGTATTTACAATCATTTCAACCGTACAAATCAACTAGTTTTTCATCAATGGGGCATTTAGAGGCATTGTTATTACGTTTTCGTGACGCTGTACTGTTAAATCGGCTTACTGCAACGAAAATGGAGCACGAAAATTCAATCTAAACGGCAGGCGTTCGGTTAAACAATTAAAGAACCCGAAACGAATGAGTTATATTAAAGGTGACGTGTAAGTGCTCCTATAAACAAATGGACTTATTTCTATAATTTTTCTTGTAAGGTTTTCGAAATGTATTGAATGACATGGTCGATATAACAAGTAACTGTCTTGATTGTTTAAAATACACAACCGCGTAATTTAATTTGCTCTATATCCGCCTTGTGGCGACAATAACTGCGTAATGAGCCTCAAGGGATTGAGCATTTTCTTCTTTCCTTCGTAATGGTTTTTATTATATCGTATTTGTACATCAATGTATGAATTACGAAATAAATCATACCTAAGCAGCGACTACAAGTAACTTCTGTGGATTTCTTCTCCGCAAAGATAGTTTTAGAGTATTATACAGAATAACACAACATTTTATTAAACCTGCAACACTTCGCTGACAGTGAATTATAAAGCGGCAAGCGAATCTTCACCAGATACGTGCGAACCTACTTATGCAGCTAAATTGACAGGTTCATCCTCACAGACGAACTTATGTTCGATAAACAACATTTTGATGAATTGAACAGTTTATGAGGGCTGTATTATTACGGTCCAGTAAACCAAAAATGAATGATGATAGTATAACTCTTTAAGATGTCTCAAAATGTGAACCACAATTATTTATTTAATTGCCACCGCCCAATCACCTTTTTTGGACGCAATTGCGCCCGTAAATATGTTCCGAAACAGTAAAGAAATCCAAGTCATGACCATGTTACCGAGAAACAAATGTAACATACCGAATCCTGTGAATTGGAATATTGATACTATGATAATGACATAAAATTATGAATGTCCTTTACGAATGTCAGTTCTATGAAGGCCAAGAACTGAAGAGAATACGTCTATAGTAGACAATACAATCAGACGAGGTCGTGTGGTGAGAGTTGGTGTGTTTCACGATTATATAGATTCTAAATGCAAGACGTTTTTCACTCTATTTGATTAATATTCTTAATATTATTATACAATAATAGTAATATTCCTTTGCCTCAACATTGAATTCAGCGCTTGAATCAAATCATTACCTCCAAACCGTCGCGTAGTGTATGAAACAGTGGGTGCCATATCCACGTTTCTTGGTCAAGATCACAGCAGTGATTTGTCTTCGGCGTCCCTTGTTTGGGACGTGTCATGAATGAGTGATCATGTCGGTGAACGATCATTCTCGATGGAAAGTTACTCCGGGTGGGTAAGTACGGTATGATACTTCAATCACGCCTCAACCAAACGGCGAAAACAGCAGACAATAAATGGGACTGGAACCGCCAGCCTACTTGATGCTCAATCTTCACGCAACGCATGCGCAATTTCAGAAATCACCGATTCCACCGGATAATTCCTCATCACCACGCATTCGAGCTCATCTTATTATGAATAACTGAAACCGAGAGCGGTGGCTCAGGGCAACAACTCATGTCACAGCAGTGCCTATGATCGGGAGGTTCTAGGTTCGAGTTCCGACGACAGCAGAATTTTCCACACCAGCTTTTCAGATAGGTCGAATTCAGTCACTGCCTGGAGGAGAATTCTAGCGGCCGGCTGCTCTGATCGGTAGTATTCCGTGGTTTCTCGGCGATCGACACCAGGCGAATGCTGGAGCAGTAACCTAAAACAAAGGACTTAGAACTTGTCGCGGCTGGGGCGGTGCCCCGCTGGTGGGCGATACCTGGTTGAGGAAACCCTCGCTAGTCGACGGTAGGTCGGCGGCGGATCTCGCCATCCAGTGGGGGAAGATCACTGCCACCTCTCGATGGAAAACACACCCTACACTTACGGGACTAATGACCTTAGTAGTTGACGTGCGGCCGGAATCATCAATCAATCAATCATGTCAATGAGTAACTAAAGTGACGTCTTTAGTTTCTCTTCTTCACGGCCACTACTCCCGTGACCGGTGTGGCAAGGCCTGGCGTGCAGCGGTGGCAGTCCCAGCTGCAGTTGCTTCGTGTCCTCGGCCAGGCGCGTTGCCTCCCCGCCACGGCCACGCCCCCTCCCACTCCGACCGCCGCGCCGCGCCGCGCCCGCACTGACTCACGACCCGCGCCGTACTCGCGAGAGCAGACGTGACTGAATTAGGGATGCGACATCGATGTCGACGTTTTCAAAACATCGATTTTTGGGCCGTTGAACCCAAGTTTGCGGGTTCAAACTCTATCATAGCCGTGAATTTTAGAGAGCGAAAAAGTCCTTCGCACGCTTTCCTTCGAAGGGGAAGTAAAGCCTACTGTCCCATGTTGTAGATTTACAACACGTAAAATATTTTCAAGCCTAAAATAAGCCTCTATGTTAAATTCAAAATCGCCTGTTTCGGCGCCCGACTTGTATCGTGACTTCTTTCTCCACTAGATGATGAAAGAAACGTAGTGTTTGCGTCGTCTGGCGTAAGAGCAGGCCTGATAGATTGCATCTCACCAGATAAAATAAGGCATCACTGAATTGAAGTGGATGCTTTTATGGATATATTATTTCTTATCAATTCAAAAAAAATCAAATCTGCAGTTCGTTTACCGATGAAAATAAGTTTTCTTTATTCGGAAGCGAAAATTTCTAGTTTTCAAATGTCACTAAACTCGAATTTTTTAAACTTTTGTTCATCCTTCAACTATTTAAAGTTAAAAGTTGGGCAGAGATTCTGGAGCTCAAGAAAAACTGCACAGATGGTACGTTTCCCCCCATACGTTACGTATAGTTTTCGCTGTGCTTTGACTAAATTTGTCAAATAAAATAAAAATCATTCCTGTTTTAAACATCAATTCATTAAAGTCGATGTCTTGTTAACATCGATACTTCGTGCTCAATGTTTATACATTTACGATGTTCAGTTTGTAAATGAAAAATTCTCACAATAATAATTTTGTAAAATTTCAAATACGAAATAATAGCTGGTGTTCTGTCACTTTATTTGTTCGATGTTAACGAACACGGTTTGATAGCACGTTCATCGGGATATCTCTCGCCTGAGATGATCCTGGGGCGCTGGTATTTCCTTACGTCTTTGTTCGTATTTCGAAAATAGAGAGGCGGTCATGCGCCGTGGACCTGCCCCTTTCTTTGTCAAACTGACGACTGACCCTTAGAGATTACCCTGGGCGCTCAAGCTCAAGAGGCTCAGTTCTGTCCATTGCTCTTACTATGTCCATTTGGTTTTCGGTTAAATCTTAATTAACAATTAATAAACACGGTCACTGTTCATTAAATCTTGTTGGGCTCAAATTTAATTTTTGTGGTTTCTAAACCAGCTTTAAAACATCCATATTTAAGAACATTGATGGTTTTTTGGCCTATGGTTTATTAACACCGATTTTTTAATTTTAAAATTGTTGTTTGGTAACATGGATATATCTTGTTTTGGATGTCGCATCACGAACTGAATGCGCGACCAATAGCTGCGTAGGATTTTCTTAAGCAACCTCACTTGAGGACTGGAATAGATGAAATGCGAACAATCGCAGATTGCTGATTAAGTACTATAGTAACTGATCAAGATGTAAATCGCATTTAGAATTGCATATTACTGATGGAACGTGCATAGACCCTATAATTGTATAAATCGGTACTATGAATATAATTAAAATGTTGAAAGAAGTTGTCATCTTGACCGGGACGTCAATCCAGGTCCCTTGGTTTACTTCTGCTGTTCTAATCATTGGGCTACTAAGACCAATACTTTCTACGTTTTAATAAGTTTCTATATTGCACGATTTTCATATTTCTCTCCACCTTGGCACGTTGTTGAAAAGGCATTGGGTTAGGTATATATTCCGCACACTAAATATCCTCCATTATGCGACCTTGTTACTGTGTAATAAATGAATTATTCAACTTGTTCAAAGGATTCGGTACCCCGACCGAGAATAGGTCCCTGGTTCGATTCCCGAGAAACAACTGGCGATATCCAAACGTAGAGTCGAGATACTAGAAGCGGGCCACGCCTAGGAGACTTGGCGACCTTACTGTCTTTGATGCCGCTAGTGGAGAAGATAGTAATCTCAGGAACAATAAATAAAAAAGATCGTAATCCCATTCAAACAAAAAGAATCGTTAGCAGTATCAAAACAGCACCACGCCTGACGATGTGGATTCTTCTTTTACTGATATCGTATCAAAAATATCAGATTTTTTTTCTCTTCCTGAAGGTTACATTTTATGTCTTCGAATATGGATCCTCCTGATCATTTTATCACTTATCTCTAATCACATTTCCTGCATACTTTCTATTTATACTTTTTCTCAAATTGTGTGGGAGTGGTGGCTCAGTGCATTAACTGATGTGACTGCAGTGCCTGCTGTGCGGGAGGTCCTGGGTTCGAGCCAGCGGCGGCAAGATTTTTGACACTAACTTTTCAGCTAGGACTAATTGCGTCGCTGGCTGGAGGAGAATTCTATCCGGCTGCTCTGATCGGTAGTTTTCTGTGGTTTCTCCGACCAATACCAGGCGTATGTTGGAGCGGTACCTTAACAAACGGGCCACGGACCGCGTGCGATCTTTCCTTCCTCTTCCTTGTTCTATACTCACACTTACACTAACATGCACCGAACTACACTACCACACATGCCGGGAGACCGGTCAGGGACTTAGAACTTGTCCCAGCTGGAGCGGTGTCCCGCTTGTGGGAGATACCTGGTAAGGGAAAACACCGCTAGTCAACGGTAGGTCAGCGCCGAATCTCGCCATCCAGTGGGGGAAGATCACCGCCACCTTCCTATGAGAAACATAAACTACACTACCGGGAATAATGACCACCTTATTGACGCGCCCGAAATTACAATCAATCAATCAATCAAATCGTATAAAAATGTAACTCCGACACACAGACACTCCCAGTGTGATCCATTTTTAACACACCTCCGCCCTGGCCATCACCACTTCGGATGACGCATTCCCGTCTGGGGATGGCAAAAAAGTCAATCGTTTCAAAACATCGATACATTAACATCGATATTTTGCTTTCGATGTTTTCTTCACATCGATATTTTGTTGCAAAAACATCGATTTTTTAAATTAAATTTTTTAATTTTTGTTTTAAATAAAGGTGTTCAAGCACGTTGTAGAGTAGAAGCAATCCACATCAATATTGTTGTTTTGCGTTATTCTCCTTATCACGCTGTTCAATTCGCCTGTGCAATATGAGAGAATTTTAGGTGGTTTTACTTCGATGGTATATGAATGGAAGTGACTAGAAGGGAAAGGGGCAAAACACGATGCTCTTTATTGTTAATTTTATTTTTTACATTTGATAATAATTTTTATTAACATACTACTAACATGCTGGTAGCCAAACAGTAAAATATATCCCTTTTAGGTACTGTAATTAAAAATAGATAAGAAATAGCACGTTTACTAGTGTATAATTAAAACATCGACGTTTTAAACATGGATGTTTTTTCGTCGATGTTTTCAACGACATCGAATACTCTTTAGCGATGTATCGAAACATTTTAGTCAATGGGGTGAAAACGTATAGTGAAGTGAAGTGAAGTGAAGTGAAAGGTGCGATTATACGTAGTCTACAGTAAAAAGTATTGAACAATTAATATTTAGATAAAGTTATATGCAGTGCAGTGAAGTGAAGTGAATTGATTTCATTTCTTCTGAATATGATTGAATAAGTTCTGATTGGTGTGTATGTGAGGGTTCCTTCGTCTCTCAATGTATATACGCGTATATGATTGTATGTATGTATATTTGTGATATCGTAGGCTTTTATGTACATTTGTGTAATATGTAAGTTTATTCATTAATATGTTAGTGCATATGCATTTTAATGTTTAGTATAGGAATGTAAATGCCATCTGCATTTATAGGAAATGACAAAGTCAACTTGTTTGTTTATATTTACTTTTTATATATTATTATTTTATTTGTAATTGTAATTTTGTATTCTGCCCCCCGGCATCATTTGCCCAATTGTAGAATAAATTTCTATCTTTCTATCGATGCATCGATGTTTCGGTAAAAATTGCCATCCCTGCGCCTCGGCGGCGGCCGCCTCCGCCCTGGCTAACGAGGCTCCGAGCGCCGCCCACGAGCGCCCAAGCGCCCTCTCGCGGTGGTGGGCGAGCGCCTTGCACGCGGCCGGCCGATAATTGGGCGGCGCTGCGGAGGAGGGGAAGGTCGCGTCAGGTGCTCGTAAATAATCGCTCGGATCTCGCGGCGACGGATGGCGGTTTCTTGCTTGGATAACGATACGTTGGTCACTCGAACAAACCAAAACTTCAATGCATCGAAAGAATCTATGTATCGCTTACATCGTCGCGGCGACGGATGGCGGTTTCTTGTTTGGATAACGATACGTTGCTCACTCGAACAAACCAAAACTTAAATACATCGAAAGAATCTATGTATCGCTTACATCGTCGCGGCGACGGATGGCGGTTTCTTGTTTGGATAACGATACGGTGGTCACTCGAACAAACCAAAACTTAAATACATCGAAAGAATCTATGTATCGCTTACATCGTCGCGGCGACGGATGGCGGTTTCTTGTTTGGATAACGATACGTTGCTCACTCGAACAAACCAAAACTTAAATACATCGAAAGAATCTATGTATCGCTTACATCGTCGCGGCGACGGATGGCGGTTTCTTGTTTGGATAACGATACGGTGGTCACTCGAACAAACCAAAACTTAAATACATCGAAAGAATCTATGTATCGCTTACATCGTCGCGGCGACGGATGGCGGTTTCTTGTTTGGATAACGATACGTTGCTCACTCGAACAAACCAAAACTTAAATACATCGAAAGAATCTATGTATCGCTTACATCGTCGCGGCGACGGATGGCGGTTTCTTGTTTGGATAACGATACCTTGGTCACTCGAACAAACCAAAACTTAAATACATCGAAAGAATCTATGTATCGCTTACATCGTCGCGGCGACGGATGGCGGTTTCTTGTTTGGATAACGATACGTTGGTCACTCGAACAAACCAAAACTTAAATACAACGAAAAAATCTATGTATCGCTTACAATATATCCACTGTAACAAAACCTAGCCGACCTGGATGGCCGAGGTAGCTAAGAGCGAGTTCCGACTCAGCGCTTCGTTCCGAAGGGTCGCGGGTTCGAGTCCCGCCTTGGGCATGGCTGTTTGTCCCTTGACTTTGTGTGTGTGTTGTTGCGGAGGGCCTCGCGTTCTGCTGACCCCAGATCAGAGGAGCCCGCAAGTGTTTGTCTAGTGTATGGTCGAATATGCGTCCCTTCGGGACGTAAAGGGCAACCGGCTGTCGGCTGGATAAAAGCCCTAGGAAAAAAACAACAAAACCTAACCATATACACAATATACGTTTGTCAACATATCAGTGTTTAAAATAATTCACAGTTTTAAGAGAAATTATTTACGAATCTAATATTAATGCTTCCTAATATTACAAATGGCGCAAACTGAAACGTCCACCTGTTACAATATGTGCAGACCATTTCTTTTGATGTCGATTTGTATTTACTTATTCTTTACACTCCCAACTTTCAAGCGAGCAACAGGTATAAAAACATTGGAGAAAGAGATAATTAGGAAATATTCTCTACATGAAGTGGCTGACGTAGAATAAGTATATTTGTATTTAACTGCACATTTTTTCAGAAGTCATATTTCTCATAGGACTTATACGCATTGCAGCAGGTGGAAACAAATGTATTGCGGAGACAGGTCCTTCAAAGTCTATCTTAAAAGCTGCAACTTATTTATTTGCAAATATATGTAGTGGAAGTGGGGCATAGTTTTTGGAATGCGTACACTTTTGTTGGAAAACAAAAGCATACACTTTGCAAATGAGTACACAATGTACACCTTTGTAGGAAGATTCGGAGTTATAAGAAGGGATTGTAGGATACTGCAATTTTTCACACAAAACGGGAGGACCATTTAAAGAGTACTTCGTGGATTATTTTCTTGACATATGTACTAACTTATCAACTAAGAGTGACCCTCGGAGATCAACAAGGAAGCATTGAACAAGCATCGGACTACTTGTCCCCAATGTGTCCTACAGCACGCTGGACACCCTATAACGGCATTGACGACAAGCAATTGACATAATTTTCGTTCTTCGCCCCCTCTGTGAACCGGTTTCAAAGCACTGCGGCACTTTCCAAAGCAACATTCACCCGTCGCTCCGTCGAGTGTGGGAGTAAGGGACAACGTGCTCATCACCGCGGAACCTGGGTTGAAACTCCGGCCGATTAACAGAAGTCTCAAAACAAATGTTACAAACGTCAAAGTGCATATAGATATGTCGAAGATGATCACCTTTTCACAATGAACTTTTGCAGGAAATTTGATATAAACAAGTTCAACACTTGACATTTACCCCTGATTGGTAGGCAGCCCATCATGCACTGAAGTTAGTCGGGTACTTGAAAGCTCTCACTGCGTTAAGACGGGACCTGCGAAACCAGTGCATCATGAATTGCTTGCCATTGATTGGTAAATACCCTTTGTGTAACTTTGTTTTTGAAATTTCCCACCACATGTACATTGGCAAAAAGTGATCCACCCCTACATGCTCTGGAAATTCGTGACGTTTCTTCTGAAACACCTGTATGTGGAATTAGTAGTGGACAAAACATCATCGCATCTCATTTTCTCAGGATTCCCTATTTCTCATGCCACTAATTCCAGTATTGCTCCAACAGACTCTCAACCCATCCATAAAACCTCCCATCCAACCCAAAACATCAAACCCATCCATAAAACAACTCATTCAATTGATTGATTGACTGGTGATTCCGGGTGCGTTAATTGCTGAGGTCATTAGACCCGTAAGTGCAGTGCATGCTTTATCGCGGGAGGTGGTGGTGATCTTCCCTACCGGATGACGAGATCCGGCCCTGACGTACGTCGCTCGCGAGGATGTTCTCCAACAGATCCCATCAGCATGGCACTGCTCCAATCTGGACAAGCTATAAGCTCCTGACTGGTCTCCATGCATGTGTGATAGTGTAGTGCATGTAAATGTGTGTAATATAAGGAGTGAAGATAGGAGGAAGAGGATCGAAAGATCGCGCGCCGTCCGTTGCTCGTGTGTTAGGGTACTGCTCCGATATTCGCCTGGTGATAATCGCAGAAACCACGGAAAACTACCGATCAGAGCAGCCGCCCGCTAGAATTCTCCTTCACGCAGCGGCTGAATTCGACCCAGCTGACAAGCTAGGGTCGAAAATCCTGCCACCATTCGAACCGTCGGGACTCGAACCCTAGAACCTCCCATTCAGGGGCACAGCAGTGACATCGGTTGATGCCCTGAGCCACTTTTGTCGGTACATTCCTCCGAGGTATCGACAGGATGTGTAAGTTCTGGGCATAAGTGGCGTCTCCTCACTCTGGACCTAGGGCGTTGGTAGTGAAGGAAAGCGTTAACCCCCACACTACTCTTTTCACTTACATATTTAAAGTAAAATGAAATTATGTAAACAACATCTTTATTTATTTTAAATTATGTTGGAAGAATGAGGGAAGATAGTAGCAAAATAACAACAATGAGTATGTTGTATTTTCTATTGCAAAGATTGCAATAATACATTTTGAAGTGTTTAAAAAGACATGTTCGACGCTTTTCCCATTCTTCTGTTCTCGTTTTAAAAATTAAATTATGACATTATCCAGTCAGGACACGATCGCCCATTACTCAATTACATGTTTATTTCCTTCATACGAAAGGGAAGGGAAGCAATTATTTAAAACTATTGTTCCATTTTTTCACTATCCTTATCTCGAAATAACACTGAATTCATGAGTATCGCTAAAGGCTGCAACGCACTACTGACAATATCACAATCACGTACGCTCGCTCTCCAGCAGGCCGTTAAATCGAGATCCAACGCCTTGGCACGCTGTGTCCTTGAGTGGGGGGGTCATCGCGCGCATGCGCCGCCGCCTCCCGATCCGACCTGAAGACGTTGGAGGCATTCGCCAACGGCCTGAGCTGCGCTCACGCACTACCTGCGTTACCATGGTAAACGCTGGTGCCGATCTACGACGCCGATCGCACTGAAGACCGAACAAGTGAAAAAAAATCAAAATAAATGCACAGGAATAAATGATACTTTTTTTATTTCCTTGGGCGTTGCCACACCACTCGCACACCCAGAGAAAACGCCACTGCTGGGCATCATAAAAGAAGATCCCTGCGTGCCCTGACCTGCGCGTCGCGGAAGGTGGAAAGTCGCCTGCTCGCGCGACCGCCTGGCCGACCGCGGCCGCCGGATGTGGGTCGGAGGGGAGAGTCGGGAGGTGGTAAGTGCAAACCCGCGTTTCCACGGCACACGGCCTCTTCCGAATGCTCTACGCTTCGGAGCCATTTCGCTCGGCGGGCTCGCCTGCGCACAGACGCTTGAAAGTAGACCCAGGAAATGAGGGGAGAAACGAAAGCAGGTTGCAATGTTCCGATTATGCCCGAATCGCTGGCGTAACTATGGACGACCTGAGAAGGCACCTTTTGCTAGCCTCCATGAAAGAAGGCTCTCGCCAACAATATAAAGAATTACGTTTATTTATGGAGTGTATGACAAAAATGCGTAGTATATAATTCAATATTATATGGAGGGAGGGCAAGAGAAGAAAACAAGTTCACATGAGCGATTTTTAATTTTTTTCTATAAAAAATGAGGGAATATGTATTTTGAAACAACAGGAAATCGGCCACCTGACAGTCATGAAGATGAGGTTTCTGGAGTCAAGCATGTCGGCTGATGGATTCGTGATCTTTCTTCCAGGGAAACGAACTAAAATAGCAATAATAAATTTTTGCTTAACGTCCTTGGAAGCACAAATTTAGCTTCTTGGGGTCTATAGAACGTGAGGATATGTGACATTACAATATGAGAATGGAATCAACCTGTGGGTATCTCTCCCGCAGAAACAGCAATGCATACATAGGGCATGGTGCAGAGTCAAAAACAAAGGGTAGGGGTCACATGTCCAGGCCCCCTTGCCGATTGAACTTATTTATATATAACATGCTATTTTACTAATGAATGAATAAAACTTACAAGGCAAGTTTCCTTGCACAATACAATAAATCAAATTGTTTTTATGTTATACCTTTTACAAGTTTGTCAGAATTAGCTTATAGTTAGGAGAGCAAAATATAGTGGAATTATTTCCCAAATTGTCAAAGGAAGATTAGGAATTACACGTATTTAGGGAAAGAAAATATTTTATTTCGTACGGCAACGGGACTTCAGTCAAAATATTTTGGAGGACCAAGGGTCTCCTTACGACCCAGTGCGAATGCCTTTGTAACGTATTGTAAGGCTACAGCTAGCAACCGCCGAGCGACACAAAGGTGCGACGGCAGAGGATTAGACGCCAGGGGCCAGGCAGGATGTGACACGCCGAGGTATTCTGAGAAATCCTAAGAGCTAGGGAAAGGGATGCCCAAAATGCGGGACAGCGCATTTTTGCCGCGTGCCGCGTGACAAATTCTTGGCATCCATGGAAATGGATGTCCAAAAATGCCTGGCAAAGCGGTCAGTGTGCAAAACCCAGTGACGTTTCAGGTCACGTGGGTGATAGCTATATAAGAGCGAACGCAGAGCGCGGGAGAGGGGTTTGTTGAGCTAAGTGGGAACCCTCGTGCGAACGCACAAACTTGCGCCCAGGGCGGTGCGGAGCCGAGCTAGGCTCGTACGGCAAACCATGTGTTGGGACGCCGTTGTGGACTATATCCACTGGTGACAGAGGTCGCCGGAGCTGTCTGCTGTGTGCGGGAGGCTCGCTGAGGAGTGGCGCGGGCCACGAGTCAGTTATTCATTTTTAAGGATCGCTCCTGCGATCAGGAAAGTAAAGATCTACCAGAGCTGAGTAACTTAAATTATTACTGTACATATTGTGAATAAACCTGTACATATTTATCATTGAAACTCGTGTCTGTGATTATTGTGTATT